>CM016561.1:901737-1157067 GCA_003412495.2 Echium plantagineum
TTATGAATACTTCAAGAACTTGTAATATTCCATTGTTTACATTAAAAATCAATCTATTTAACCACATATGTACCTTAGTTAAACAGTTGGTAAATGACGACGAAAGAAGCAAAAAATTAAAACTGGAATAGTTAATATGGAGAAAAAATAATCAAATAATTGAAATAAGACTTCGGTTCAAAATACTTGAACAAATAGAAATGCAATGAGCGAATAAAGTTTTAAGGAAAACAATACGGAAGAAAAAGAAATCATCTTTAGCCAAAAAAACCTAATAAATTAAGAGAACTGCGCCAAAAAAACCATCTAAAAAACGCCAAAATCTTATTCTTCAGCACAACATCAATAGTTTCCAAGTACTGACCAAGTACCAATAAAAGTGCCGGTCAAGTCCTGAAGAACCTCGTACCATATTAGAGTACCTTAATTTTTAGTTTCACCGTTATACTAACTGTCGCTAAAAAGCTTAGACTTGTATTAGTGATGATACGTTAAAGAAGTGTAGAGGCTTCATAATCATGCGAAACTTTAATTTAATTAGGTGATTATTTTGCAATTTTAATCAAAGAAGACAGCCATGTTAATATCAACATACAAAGCTAAACGTCACCAATAATTTCCCTTATAATTTAAATTATTGTCGCCACATATAACAGAAATTATTAGTATGTGGACCTATCTTATGAATATTCAATATGTTTCCTATTATTGTGTGTAAAACTTTAGCTATTTTAAATAATAAAAGCTAACAACTTCGTTATTCAATAATTAGTTTCCAAAATATCAATTTGTCTTCATCTTATTACTAAATTTCTTATTTCATACGTAGCCACTTACTCAAAACCTCTAACAACATGTTTAAAATGATCCTAATAACTAAATATTATTTGTATGCATGATCATACCTACTTCAATTAAAAAAATAAAAATATGTTCAATCATTGGAAAACGAATTATGTTCTTAAAGCTTAAAAATGATTATTAAATATTTTAAATCAGTCGTTAGTCATTTAAGTGATTTTAATACGTAGTATGTTTTTTCACGATCGATTTTTATACAAAATATAAATAACCAAAACAAAATATTATGTGTTGCACAAAATCAATAGCAGCATGCACCCAAGATAAATATTTAAAATCATTGTTAAACTTTAATTTCAAGAAAATATTCCCTTTATCATTATTTTGATATAAAAAATTGCGAAAGAATATATGCTGCAAGAAAAATATATGAGTTCAAAACTCGAAAAGTCAACTCATCATAATTCAAAACGGGACTTTTTAGATACGAAGGGAGTAATTGATTGGCCAATAATTGTTTTAAATGCTTATTTTAAGTCCCCAACTCTGGTGATCGTAACACTCCAACTTTGGTTTTGAAATCCCAAAGAACCAAACCATAATCAAATTAAAAATGTTAGGCAGCAAAGTATTTGATGCTGAATCTGCCATGGAATATGAAAGGGAAAAGGAGGTGATTGCTTTAAATGAAACAAAAGCTGGTATAAAAGGCCTATTTGATGCAGGGATCAAGAAAATCCCAAACATATTCATTCGCTCACCTCAAGAAATTGCTGAGGATTTGAAAAGAGGGAGATCCTGTTTACAAGTTCCAGTTATCGATCTTCGTGGAATCGTTGAGGGTGAGGACCAGCGACGTAAGGAGGTAGTTGGTGAGCTAAGGAGGGCATTAGAAGAGTGGGGCATTTTCCAGGTACTGAATCATGGAATTCCTGAATCTGTTTTCGACGGAATGCTTGCTGGAGTGCGCCAGTAAGTGTGTAAATCTTAATACATAATGTGCGTTCGTCTCTGGAATTGAAATTGAAATTGAAACGAATAGTCTAATAGGCGAAAAACTAACACTAGTTGACAAAACGTGATATTGAGTTTTCGTCTAGTTTCATTTCCGTTCCAATTTCATAGCTCGAACAAACACACTAACGAGTGAATTTGAACGATCATGAGTCGTAAACTAAGGTTAGGAGTTTTATAGGTTTCATGAACAGGATGTTGAGATGAAGAAAGATTTATATTCGTGTGATGTGAAGCGAAAAGTGAGGTATTCGAGCAACACTGAACTCTACTACAAAGCAGGAGCTGCATGTTGGAGAGACACTTTGAGCATCTCTCTAACACTTGATCAAAACGTCCAACCTGAAGAATTGCCACCAGCTTGCAGGTACTTATATACTACTACTCTACCTAAATTCACCATTGTCGAGTGGACGATGCAAATACAGCTGAATGAAAACGTCATATTCATTCTCGGCTACACTTGGTAGGGAAAGATTCGGCCTAATTTTGTCTTCTTGATAACATATACGAACCTCTTTAAACTTGCAAAACTAGCAGAAGTAGCACAGTTGAGTTCATAAAGCATGCAACACAACTAGGAGAGGATCTATTCAGATTGCTGGCAGAAGCTCTTGGCCTGGAACCGAACCACCTAGTCGGCTTGGACTGCGCTACAGGACGCCAAATTCTGTGCCACTATTATCCACCCTGCCCCGAGCCAGAGCTGACGTTGGGAGCTAACAATCACACAGATACATCTTTCATCTCCATCGTCTTGCAAGACCAAAGTGGCGGTCTCCAGACCCTGCATAACAACAAATGGGTTGACGTTCATCCCATTCCTGGAGCCCTTATAGTCAACCTTGGCGACTTTTTCCAGGTTTGTATACAACATCAGCATGTTCCAGTTTCTCTGAAGAGGCACCTGCCTAAGCAGGGTCGGATAGTATGCAGTCTTACTTATGTGATAATAGGAGGCTATTTCGAACTATTTACTACCTGACAAATATAGTCTTCGGCCTGAAACGATACTCATTGAACAGATAATATCAAATGGAAAATTAAAGACAGTTGAGCATAGGGTGCTCTGTAGCCAGACCGGGAGGCCAAGAATATCGGTGGCGTGTTTATTCATGGGTAGTATTGAGCCCCCAAAGGTCTATTCTCCAATACAAGAGTTGATATCTGAAATCAATCCTCTGCAGTACAAAGAGTTTACAGTAGAAGATTATCTTGTAAAATTTGTAGGAAGAAAGAGGGGCAAGCCTGTTATTCATCAATTTCAGTTGTAAACGGTAAACCACAAAATTGTTTTCGAACACCCTCTTATGTATTTATGTATTATGACAAACAATCTTCGTTGTTCATTTTACACTCGATTGTAATAACATAAATCGAGAATTCAACAATCGACAACTATGCTCAATGAGTAACTTTTTTAGTCTTATAACTAGTTCAAAAACCGTTCTTATAATATATATCCAAAAATTCAAAGAAAACGCATAAAGAAAAAATGATACTGAAAAACGTAGGGGGAGCCGGTGCCCCCCTACCCTCTAGGTCCGCCCCTGACTATATGCTAAGATAGGAAACTAAGTATTTATTTTTCAAAATTGAGATGCCAAAGCCTATGTAATATTATGTATTTTCCTACAATGAAGGTGGCCATCTATATACAACAATAGATTAAATTAACCATTAAGCCCTGAAGACCCGTCTTCATTAATTGTTTTCAGGCTTTTTAGTTATAACAGACTCCTTTTTCTTTTAGATCTCCGCTTGACTTGGAGTTTACTTTTTTCAAACATTCAATAGCTCAATCCTGATATATTTCCATCTTTTCTTGTCTAAATATTACTTTTTCATCAATAAACATAAAAATACCAAATCCTAATAATAATAATAATAATAATAATAATTATTATTATATTAGTCCATTAATACCTCAAATCAAGCCTAATATAATCAATTAAATACTCATGACAAATTTAAAATATATACTAATATCAACTAATGAGTATTGAGCACTTTCTTTTCAATAGTGACATAAGTCATAATTTCAAAATTATTAGAAGACCCATTGAAAAGAGTTGAAAGTCAACTATACCGTAAGTCATAAGCCACACGAAGTAAACCAACAGTCAATAGAAGTCTACAAGTCTTGAAAAGCCTGATAAACTCATAACCACGACTTTATTTCCAGGTTATTTCATCTTTTTCGTCCTTAAAAGTTAAAAATACATGCATATTATTTTCATTCATCAAACTGTACTCTAACTTTTTTTTGCAGGGAGTATTTTTTAGTGTTATTAGACGACAATACGTAGAATATAATCCAAAATGTTTTCTCGGGTATTTGGAAAACCCAAAAAGCAAACAAATACTCATGATAATACCTTGGATAAGTTAAATGAGGTATTACAATGTTTTTTTCTTTTTAGTTTATATACTTGCTTCGTATCAATATAATTCGTTGTTTAAACAAAAACACTTTATTACGAATTTACGATATGTGCGTTTTTTACTTCATTCATTATAGTTAATTAATAATGACACTTTACGATGAAGATGATAAAATTATAAATATGCACTTTTTCCTTTATTGCTCAATAGTTATGGTGTTTAATTGAGAATGATGAGTATAATTTCAATCAATTGATAATGATGAGTAAATTTTCGATAATATTTTTGATAATTTTGGTTAACTTGGATTGCAAAAACTGGACTTTACGGGTTGATATATTTTCACGGCTCCATAAATCCAAGGCACACTTATCGACCGGGGCATAACACCCTGTCGATTATTTTTTATCAAGAAAAATCACTCGCTTGTGTGTAGGAAGTCATTAAAATTCATGAGATTTTAGATGAGTCCATATGATGGAATTTTTTTAATATGAAGCTCTGTCTTCATATGACTGAAGTGATTACAATGCACAATGCAGACACTTAAAATGTTGGAGAAAAAAGAGAATGTTCTTCAGAAGAAAGCTGCTGCAGAGGTTGAGAATGCTAAAAAGTTTAGTGGAGCTAAGAACAAAAGAGGTACGGAGAATACGTTGTTCGATTACTTCATTTTCCTCAGCGATAAAATCTCTCAAGTTACTCCTCCATTCGAATGTGAATGACTCCGAATGGAGGAGTAATTAAAAAACTTAAGATAATGTAGTGCCTTTTTGTTATCTTTGAGTTATATGTATTTATTCCCTACTAGTAGATAGTTTTTATCAGCTTTGATCGTCTCATTAATTTTGTTGAACTTCGGTTAACTTAATGAATAGCTGCAATACGATGTTTAAAGAAGAAGAGGTTGTACGAGCAGCAAATCGAACAGCTTGGTAACTACCAAATGCGAATTCATGACCAGGTATGCATCCTTCGATATGCAGTAAAATTTTAGAGCGCTTTTCTAGAATTACTAAGATTCATGATTGTTTTCAGATGATCATGGTAGAAGGAGCTAAGTCTACAACAGAGACTGTTGCTGCTCTAAGGACGGGAGCAGGAGTTATGAAATCGATGCAAAAGGCAATGTAAGTTGTTTCGATTTGGTTGGATTTCTTCCAATTTGTATCACAGAATGCAGAATGATAAAACGTTTGTTTGTGTCCGCAATCTTTTTCTTACTCTATGCTGATTCCATCAAATTACATAGACACGATCAAGTTCGTGATCATTATGGCTTCCCGAAAGCAAAACCTGAACTCTTAATTTATCCTACATATTCTAATACAGGAATATCGATGATGTGGACAAGACAATGGCTAGAATAAATGAGCAGACAGAAAATATAAAGCAGATTCAGGAGGCGTTGTCTTCACCTATTGGTTTTGCCGCTGATTTTGATGAAGTATGTGCTTGCACTTGTTGCTGATAATATATTGAATCTTATCTTCCCATTAAAAACATATGCAAGCTTAATTTGTTTGTTGTACAGGACGAATTAGAGGCAGAACTCGAAGGACTTGAAGAAGCTGAGTTGGAGGAACAACTTCTCCATCCTGGGATCTCCACCCCTGCTGCTCCAGTTAAAGTAATTCCTGTGAAGCAAAACATACGGCCAACCCAAAACAATACTAACGAGGAAGATGAACTCGTTGCATTGCAGGCAAAGATGGCACTTTGATGAGGTAATATACAATATCCCTTTCTTGTTTCGTTTAGGCAATATCAGGACGCCTGTAGTAGGTTTCACCTGACAGGAAAACCTTGAACGCGAAACCAATTTTACGAGCTTAACAGTATATCTAAATCAACTATTACCAAAAACTCTGAACCTGTGAAAACTCATCTTATTTGCTTTTATTGGAAAACTGGAGAAGGATGCACATTAACTTGGGACATGGGTGAAGGACCCGGGGGTCGGGACCTTCATTTCAGATTTACCAACCTAAACGACTGTACCATTTTAGTTCAGAAAATGCATAAGACTCTAAGGTCTACAAGAGGAGCCATGCTTCGCTTTTAAATTAATTTTGTTAATAATTTGAGATCACTAAAATCAAGATTATCTGGTTTTCTAAATTATCTAGAATCGCTTAGTTATTCAGAAATGGAATTCAACTCGTTCATAACAGCATTGTGTCCGATCAACTCATGTATTACAGAACATATTTAGAATTTGTGATAATCCCTTTTATAAGTCATTTGGCTCACTCGTGAGACGTTAAGTAATCATTCAAGGTTTGTTTCTGATGTCATATTGCAATCAATATACACGATCATCAGCAGAGATTTGTTTGTCATGCTGTCGGATTCTGGATTTTTCCCTTCTTCTATATCATAAGTTCAATGTGATCTGAGTACACGATACATCGATACCTTGCAGTCTGGGCCTACAGAAGATGAAGGATGTGTAAAAATTGATTGCTGTATTGAACCGCGGACGAATTCCATTAAGACACTTGAGATATCCAATTTTTGGCTTGAGTTGTATCCTCATTGCAGCTGAAAACTGTGTATAAAAACTTGATATATTGACATTTTTCAAGTTATTTATGAAGGGGAAAGCAAATGTATTCAAATGTATAGGACTAATATTTTCACATTTGTTTGTTCTTGTGATTTATTCTATATTAAGAATTTAAGATTAAGTTTGGCATAAAGGAAAATAATATGGAAGAGGGAAATACGTGATATTCTAGAAAGTAAAAACCTCATGATTTTTTGTCTCCGTCCATCTGGCGTCGATCGCCGGCTCCCGTGGCATCATATCACTAATTTTACGGAATCCTGTGTTTTTGATAAACAGTCGTCCCGACCTAGTATATTTGTCAAAATGAAAGATTAATCCTCATACATTTTTTTTAACTTTCCACCGTTTTTTAGATAAATTACTTAATTTTTTTTACTCCTTCTCATGAGATTTGATCTTGTACTAATATCAATATTTCAATTCTATAAATTATTATCATCAAAATATGTCTCAAAGTTGTACCAAACTTAATAAATCATTCAATTTTTAACGTATTAACGAATTTTTAATAAATACTGACTAAATAAAATACTAATTCATCACACAGATTATATTATACATCCGTAACTAGTGATCTTATATGAGAAAATCCTTAGCATTTTTTTATATAAAATCATTTATTATATGAATACTTTATTTGTAATATAAAATTAATAATAAAAATGAAAGTAGTGGAGTAAAAAATGATTACTCTTGATGTAAGTACTTAGGTATCTATCCTAATCGTGAAAGGCATGATATACATCTGCCAAATATGTGTTCTTGAAACTTGATTGATGTTGTCTATTCATTATTTAGTCAAATTCAGTAATACCTAATGAATGTTTGGACATGCATCATTCTTTTTCTTTCGGCCAAAACTACTCATTACTTCAATCATGTCTAAACTCAACTTATCATTTCTGCAATAGATCATCACTAAAACCAAAATTTGTGTGCACTTTCTATTTTTCACCCAAACAATTAAAAAGAAATTTGCCCCTTGTTTAGTATGGAACAAAATTACGACTATTGATAACCATTATGTATACATTAAGAATATTGTTATATTTTATTATGAAAGTGGAGAGAATGTTATGTATTAGTAAAATTCGAACTTTGTACCCATTGTATAAATATTACCATTGCCTTGAACAAGTAATTACAATCTATTTGGCAGAACTAAAATATAAAGTATCAGCAATCTCGACTCTTCATACAATTTGGATTTGCCTCCTCCGTATATTTTAGGACAGTGATATGTAGAGGATGTTAGTATGACGATTTCACACTTTTTTTAACAACTAATTTATGCAGTCATAATATTATTCTATAAGTCGATTTTAATTTAGATACTATGAACAAAAATAGGAGTATCTATTCACCTTTATTCATCCCGATCCAAATATAATAATAGTCGATGAATGATGAGAGGATGCAGCTGAGACATGGTAGTATGGTACACAGGAATCAATAACATCCCACTACATAATGAAATGGATTGCCGTGACTTTTGAGGTTGGATTTGTGGAATTTACTAGTTGGACAAGGACTATGAATTTAATCATATAGTCCTTCTTGTCGGCCTTTAAGCCTTAACCAATCACTCCTCATGTACTTTCGTCAATCCACCACAAAGACTCAAATACACCCATCTACCCATCACTAATCCCTCATTCTAATTTCAAATTAGTTAAACAGGTTTTTCTAATATATTCGGGATTTTCAGTTATTATTTTCGTAATTTTAATATAATTTTAAAGAAATTGAAATGTAGAATGATAACAGATTGAAACTATATCATTATTTGATTGATAATTTAAATAGACTAAATTGTCCAAAAATACATTAAAAGTGTGAAAATACAATTTATTATGCTAAAAGAATCGCCTTGCTAACCGTTGTAATAAACTGTGGTTATGTTTTTGTTAATAGACTACAGATAAAGCGAATGAAACCACTTGACATTGCACAAAACTTTGTCTTACAAAATTTATTAAAATTATCCGTGGTCAAAATGGAACCTAATTGGCAATGTTTTATGTTTGTAATGCCCCCACTACCTCTTTTTTTAATCTTTATCGTTGGGTTTTGTTTTAAATATATTAATTTAAACATTTACATGAGTGGTAAGTAAAAAAATAGTGATAGAATTTATGGAGTAGAGTCTTGATGAATATCAAAAGATGAAGCGTAGAAGAGTTTAATAATTAATATATTCAAGTTGCAATTAAAAGAGTATTAAGAAAAGTGAGGATAAGGTTGGGTTATAATCGCTTTCAAGTTTGATGTCCACATCACAAATCTAATCTTATTATGCGGATAAACTTCATTGCCTTTTAATTTATTTGTTCAATTAGAGACAATCTATGTGCCACATTATAACATAAGTTAAGATTGTCATTGTTACCAAATTAATCATGGAAAAAATAAAGCATATATAGATGCTCATATACATGTGCACAAGAAAACCTTAGTGCCACAACTTAAATTAATTTTTTCGATGTGACATGGATGATATTATATTTTCACTTTTAAAAATTAAATTAAAAAAGTTTTGTCATGACCATACGTAATACTAAATATGTGACATGTTGTCGATAAAAAACAATATTTGACATGTTTTAATATATCACTAACTAAACATAAATACATAATGCTCATGAATTTTTCTAGGCTTAACTATTGTAGTTGTAAAAGCTCAATCTATATAAGAAAAAAGTTGAAACTACTTGTAATACGTAATTAGTTTCATTACACTATTGAAAATTAGACTTATGGATCGAAACTCTCCACATCTAGTTCTTATAGTTTGACAAAAAAAAAACGAATAAAGCAGAAACCCAAGTCTTATATTCAAATAAAATCTTGAAATTACATAAATATAGTACATATGATCTTTGGAACTAAACAAACAACTCGACAAAAGTAGTAAACTAGTAATAGAGAGAAAAAATCCAAATGAGCATATGGATAATGTAACAATTGAAAATACAATTTTCATCTAGCCATTAACAATAAGATCTAAAAGACTTGGAATTTTCCCAAACAAATGTACATTCTACAAAAACTACCCAAAAGTTATTCAATTGTTGATGTACAAAGGATGCACAAAACAAATCCAACATTGCCCTACTTCAGGAGCTCCGAAACCCACCCGAGATCTGGACCCGGGGCACTCGATTCAAACGAGTTCTCCTTACTCAATTTCGAATAAATCCTTGCCCGTAAGTCCCTCCCCGACTCCACCCGCTCCATTGCCGGCTCCTCCTCGCAACAGTCATCCCAAAGATCCAACATCCCTAACCCGGAATGGGTTGGCCTACGGGTTGGGGTACTCGGTAAACTAATGAATACGGGTCGGGTGGGAACGGGGCTCCTAGGCGAACAAAAACCCGTATTACATCCCCACCCGGGTGGGCTCATATTCACCCTCCCCATTCTACCTACGTGTAAACCCCGCATTGACTCGGTGAGTCCACCCACCGAGTTCCACCCTGGAGACACCGGTGGTGACTCGGTCCACTCCGACCACTCGGACGTTGTATCCGGGGGCGACCCATTTCCACTCCTGATAAAAGAATCAATACTAACTCCACTTCTCGGGGAGTCATCAAGAAACTCGGTGGCGCGTGAGAGGACGCGCAGCTGATCAGGAGTGTGAGCGAAGAAACACGCGCGTCTCCGGCAATAAACGCCGTCCTTACAAGGCAAAGTGCGATACCGAGAAGGATGCAGCCAACATTCGAACACACCATGCGCGTACTCACACGTCTCCCCTCGAGAACAATACCCCTTCCGGAACTCCGGACACGGGTTGCCAGAATAGTGAAACTTCCGGGGGTCCCTCCGGCGAGCCTTCTCGCCGGAATGAGCAAACGGGCACTCAGTCCAGTCGTGTGGCCTGCCACGTGTGCATTTGCGTATCTTGAATTCGAACATGCGGAAGTGGTCAGAGGAGAAGGTGTCCGCCGGAATATCGAAGTCGTCGGAGTCGGTGAGGTGGTGGTGGTGGTTGTTAGATGGGAGGAAGCGGTGGAGCTTTGTTAAGGTTTCGGGGGACATAAGGTTGTCGGGATGATTAGTGTTGGGAGTGAGGAGGAAGTGATTTTGGGCCGTTGGATCTAGATGATAATCGTAATGAGGAATTTGGACGGTTGGATTGGCATCGCCATTCATTTGCATTGTCATCATTTTTTGAGGATGGTAGGGAGGAGGGGGGGGGGGGGGGGGGGGGTGTAGAAGTATTTTGATTTGTTGAGTGCTCAAAGCTTCAGTAGTTGGTGACATATAAACAGGTTTCATAACTGTAGTCATATCATAATTTAACTATGGTAAGGTTAAATAATATCTTCATACTATAGAGTCCATAGTTACACAATTCTACAGGAGGAGTCCATGGTTACAAAATCCTATACTACTCCTTAACAAATGTTTTATATTCATTTATTATCATAACAAATGTTAGACGTTCGCCTCTATTTTTTGACATTAACGAGTGAAATGAGTCAATCGAATAGCTTAATGAAAAAATTTCTTGCTAATAACCAGAAAGTCCTGGGTTCGAACTCACCTCATTGCTAATTTATTAAAAAAAAAAGTGAAATGTATGTACAACATTTTTAGCATGTTTAAAAGTTTTATATTGTCACTAACAAATGACATACTTGAATTCTAGATTGCCATGATTAAAAAAATATAATAACATACGACATTGATCAGTATTATATCAATAATTAACTATATATCGTATATCACACTTTTTAATTAGAACATAACATGGCATTGGTCAGAATTATATCAACGACTAACTCTATATTTTATATCACACTCTTTAATTAGAATTTATATACTCCCTCCGTCCCTAAAAGATTGTCACATTTTGACTTTTGTTAGTCAAACATTACAAAATTTGATCATGAATTCCCATTAAACGATAAGAAATAATATAGTCTTGTGGGACCTTGTTAGATTCGTCTCAATATATATTTTTGAAATATTAACTTTTTATAATTTTTTCGCATGTAGAATAATAGATATTTATGTTTTAAATCATGTTTTGTTGACCACCAAAAGTCAAAATGTGACAATCTTTTAGGGACGGAGGGAGTATCTATTAACAGTAAAATTGATCCATATGGTATAGAGATAATTGAAATGTTATACTCCATAATCAACTAGTCAAGTGGTAACATGAAGAAAATGGATAGATTTTATGGGTCTTTTAGTTGTACTTCAACTAATTGTTGTCCATTTAGGTCATGCTAATATAGGGGATCAAAACGTTATTCTAATGCCATGTCACATGTACACTTCTATTCTCGAGTATACAATTGAGGTATATTGTGAATGTGTCCTAGCTAATTAAGAATATAGTTTGTTTTTTAACAACTTCGATATAAAATTAACTTATTAAGGGGAATCAAGTTTACATTACGTGCAGGGGTGAAACAAGGATGAAACTTGAGAGGGACAAAATTTTAAATATTAAACATGATAGTGAGAAGAGATAATATTACACATATTTAATATTTTAATTTGTTATAAGTTGAGTTATGTCGATGGATCATTTAGGTCATGATAGGTTTGATAGGAGATGTATAATCTCATGTACTTTATATCTTTTGGATAAAACTTTACTCATACTCCATATTTTACAGTTTGAGGTACTTCATTCAAGCACTCCTCACATAATCCTTACTTTTTGGATTAATTTGGAACTAAATTAAGGAGGTATGATCTGTATGTGTTGATAGAGTTTTAATATGAAAGATTTATTTTAGTTTATTCCAATAAATGTGTTTAATATTGTATAAAAATAATTTTATATTAATTTATTATTTTAGCCCTTCAAATTAAGGATTATTTTAGATAAAATTGAGTTTAGTGGAATAGTTAATCCACCAACTAATTGAGACATAATATTGAAACATGAGTAATCATAAAAGTCAAAACAAAATATGAGGGATCGAATGATAAACGTTTTAAAATAGGGGTGATCGATTGTGCCATTAACCCTTTTTTATTCTAATAAATAAGTTCAATTTTTATTAGAAAAACCTAATTGGTGTTTAAAGTATCAACATGTACTCTTGTATTGTACATGTCAAGTCTCCACTTGCAACTACACCAAACACTCCATTACTAATAATTATCAAGTTGAGTCTCCACTATATAAGCGGACCCATAAATTTAATATCACCAATACAAATCGAAAAACAACAATCAAATATAATACTATTGATATTTTTAAACACCTGAAATATTACAGAAAATATAAATGATATACATTAAAAAATAACATCCAAATAACATGAATACATACTAAAAAATAATATTCCGTTAATTAATTGATTTTTTATTTATATCAGATTTGATAATGGTGCAATTGCATTAACATACTTATTATAATTCAAATTATGTTCTCTATGATTTTTATTATTGATATTTGTGTTTGTTTTTTAAGCCTTTGTGTTGTACTTTTTCTCCAAGATAGGGCCATATTTCTAATCAACACATTTATTTTATGAAATATCTCATGCAACATGCCACGATTGATGGATTCCGTTTGCCTCCTATTATCCTTAGCTAGTAAGATCGAGGTTGTTTTAATAAATCAATAATTCATATATAAATATAATTTGATTTATTTAACGTAATTAATTTAACTTATGAACATTTTATAAATAAACTTATTCTTAAGTTTGTTTGACTTGAAGCTTATTGGTTGGGAATCAAATTAAATGAGTAAAGTTAGAGTTATAAATCACGTGAAACATTTGAGGAGATAAGAACGCATAAGAGTCAAAGTCAACGGAAAACTACAACTGACCAAATCTAATGTAAGAATCACATCTCACGTGAGGAGTATATTGGAACTTCTATGCGGGCCCCCTCTAGTACTAGGACACCTGGAGCTGACTGTTCATCCTTTTGGATATGGATTAACTAGTAGACCGTTAACGAGTCGAGTAAACTCAAAACAATTTCAAACACAAATCAAGAATCTCTTACGGGTGGGTGTGGGTGGGGGGGGGGGGGGGGGGGGTCGGGGAAGAAACTCAAAACAATTTGAGAAAACAAAAGCTAACATTACATGATATGTTGAAATGAAGTTTTTGTAGAGGGTGGGAGCGACCGAGGAAAGTTGTTCGAGCGAAGGGTGGGTGGGGGAGAAGTATTTTAGTATGTGCTGGTGGTGGTAGTGTTGTGAATAGGTAGGGTGGAATATGATTTTTCATTAAGGTGTTTGGAGATGAATGGTGGTGGTGGTGAGATAGATACTGATGATAAGGAGGGTGATAATTGATATTTGGCGGTTAAAGATTGGCGTGGGTTGTAAAAAGTGAGAGAAGGGGCAAAGAGTTATTTCACATGTCTTGTGTACTATCTAGGCAAATAAATTAGCATGAGTGCCTTAAATTCCATAATTATTTTCATTTCCTAATCTTATCGGAGATAACGTCTACTAATGAGCCTTACAAACATAACAATGGCCAATCTGCTAGCTGCTGTTGGAAATGAATTACCAGTTGCCTACTCGAGTACCCGATTCGCTAGTTAATGAGTAAGGTACGAGTTTAAGGTTATGTTCATTTGAAATATTCGGCTCACTTGACAAATATCAGGTCCGTTAATAAATGATTAATTAAACGTTAATAAATGATTAAATTAATTAATAAGTTCTATATATATTAAGAATAATTATCTACAGTTAAGGTTTGTACATTTTATTATGACTATTTGAAACTCATGGTAATTTGTTTTAATTTTTATGAGTTTGCAACAATACTAATGGGGAAAACAAACATTATAAACCATGAAGAGAAAACTTTCAAAAAAATAGTAACTTTCAAATAAAATAAGTATTCAATAAATATTATAAAAATAAAATAAAATAACATCAACAATCCCGCCGGTGAGTATCACATCGTAGGCAAAATGCAAGATAATTAACAAAAGTATAATTGCTAAGCTTCAACTTGCAACAAATTTCTTAATTTAAAGAGCCAGCTCGACTTCTGCAAAGCAATATTCTTGTTGTGGATTGGCTCGAAGGCGATGGGGTTCCTTTATCAACCACTCAATTATACAAGAAAAAATCAAATTCTCATCCCCTGATGATGTATATACATTCAACAAACTGTTCGTATTGCTCTCCAGAAAATCTTTAAATATCGCAATTTTGTCTTCAATTTCTAAAACGAAATCATCGATAGGGCCAATGATTTTCCTTTGCTTTAGACTATACTGATCACTATGCATCAACTCTTCGTACATCAATCCCTCCGTGTCCAAGGAAATCCCCTTCTCAATTTCCACAGACTCGTCCTCAATACTTTTCATGTAGACATTAACAACAACAACAATCTTGAAATCCCTCTCCCCAACGTGTGAGATATCACGGGTGGCATGATAATTGCTCGTTAGATAGCCCGCGATGGTTTTAGATAACCAGTATGCAGTTTCTGGGATGATCATATCGCCTTCCTTTCCCGTTAATAAAGAGAAACACAAACTATCCCAAACATTACGGCTCGAATTGTATGATAATGGAAGATCCTCCATCAATGGATCAAGGGGCACAATGGCACACCCTCTTGATGCCTCTAACAAATCGTTGTTCTGCCTCTTTATATGCATAGTCTCATTGATAATAGTACACTGAAGCAATACAGATTTTGAGAACTCTTCACTAATAATTCTTTCTTTCCATTTGTAAACTCTAACCTTAATAGCCTTCACTTTTTGATATTGAACAACCATTGTTTGTCTCTCGTTGTAGCTCAAGAAGCTAAAAGAATTGTGTTTTAAGAGTTGTCTAGTCGCCTTTGTTTTTATAGCCAATTATGCACTTCTTTTATTAGGAAATAAAAGACTTTAGGTATTAAAAAAAAAAGGAAATAAAAGACCTTCAATGAATTTAGGAAACTATTATTAACGAGATGAAACTTTCACTTATGTGGAAATTAATTGATCGTTTCAAGTACGGGATGTGTTGAAAAAAATACAAATAATCGACATCTATACATATCAAGGTGAAGCTTCGACTATCGGTTATTCTAATATCATGTTTTCCAGAATTATAAGAACATAATATCATGAGACTATTTTTAAAGACTATTTTCAAGAATCAAAGCTTCACTTCAATATGCGAAAACGTCAATCATATTCGATTAGAGGAAATACTAATACAGATCCAAATATACAACACATCTGAACTTCCAAGGCTCAACATAGACCAGTGAAGTATGAAGAGTCTCCCTCATGTGTTAAATAACAGCAACACCATCTGATAATAATCACTTATTCAGATCTATCTCTTCCCTTGCTCCAGCTTTGCTCCTTTCACTGCTGGAATTGTTCCCATGTTGCAGGAGAGAATCGGGCGATGATGACATCTTATGTTTGTCCTGCGTTGTCACACTTGGCAAGCATACGCCCGCTTCATTGAGGGTGTCTCGTCTTTCCAAACTGCCAGAAGCGCCCTGGTTTTCAGGCGAGGGGTTGGGCAAATTTTGGGTATCTTTAGCATCTGTCCGAATAGGAGATCTTTGGGCAACCGAGCCCTCAGCTTCAGACAATGAAGCAGCTGGTGCAACGGTTTGTGGGGAAGCCTCCATAATGCCAATCTCATTTGACCCATCCTTCAGTCCTACAATGTTTGACATTATTTAGAGAGCTGAGTAGAAGGTTTCACTTGCAATATTGGATATATTGGAACGAAGAAAGATGCTTCATTCTGTAGTGTAGTCCTGGGTCATTTTGGAGATAACCTCTCCTATCACAGGGGTAAGATAGGTAACCCAGCTCAGCCGGAAGCTTCTTTAGAGGCAATTAGGCATGTTCTTGTTTATTTAGAGAGACCATAGATTATTTGTGGAGCATTTATTTATAAAACATCGTCTTCTTTACTAAAATCTAAGAACAATGAGGCAAGCAAACCTGAATTAGGACCCGAGGTATTGGAAGGATTCGGGTTTGGAGGAAGAGACGTGATTCCAGATGCTTTCTTTGTTTTTGACTGCGAAAAGAGCCCGTCAGCAAATAGTTTAACGAACCTGTATTGAGCACTATTGAAAAACTAATGCAGATATGTTTCGCTAAATACGTTCGATTGACGCAAATTTAACACTTTAAAACTTAACACTGATCGTAATAAGTCGTTTAGGGACGATGAACATTAGAGTACAATAATCCCATCAAGGTTAGAGACAAAAGATGGAGAACCATAACCCAGTAAGCTCTACATAAAATAAAATTAAGAGAATCATACTTACTCAGCAACTACAAGAAAAATAAGGGCAGGGCATATGGGGTACAAGACACAGAAGTGAGCAAGCCTTATTGAATTTCCTAGGACAATATCTGCTTAAAATTACTCCGTATTAGTTAGATGACTAGATCGGACAGAAAGTTTTAAAGCAACCTATTATCATTCTTCGTGTAGCTACACACTTAACAATTCCAGCAGTCCAGATACTTGTCAGTTCCACCAATCTTAAGAACTAATGTTACTACTCACTCCTCGATATTATCATTCTTCGTGTAGCTACACACTTGCCAAATTCCAGCAGTCCAGATACTTGTCAGTTCCGCCAACGGCCAATCTTAAGAACTAATGTTACTACTCACTCCTCGATATGTAAGGCATACTTGATTTGCCACACAGCTCAAGAGAAAAAAACAATATATCTATCCCCTTCCATTTTTCCATCCTTTTATCACTTGGTCAACATTGGAACCATATTTGGACTTCTCGAAGGGGACTCCCTTTATTAAATTATGGGCAAATGACCAGGATGATCACTTATGTTTGGGTAGGGGTCCCGGTTGATCACCTATGTTTCAAATGGTCCTGGTTGATCACTTATGTTTTTAAATCGAGTCTCAGTTGGTATTTTAGACCTAAACTCTGTAAATTATCACCTAATTACCTCACGTGACAGGCACATGTCATTTTTCAGGGGTAATTTAGTCATTTCAAATCCTTTTTCCAATTTTTTTTTTTTTAAAAAAAATCAAAAAACAAGTGAGGTTGATTTAGAAATATAAGTGATCAACAAGGACCCTTTGAAACATAAGTGATCAACCGAGACCCCAACCCAAACGTAAGTTCCCTTATAATGTAAAAATCACAACAGATTAAGTAAAGAATAAAATGTATATTGATTGTTAGAGATAAATATGTATCATTAAGTTGAACTTAAAAATAAAATGTATAAAATAATTATTGTAAAATAAGGATGGAGGGGTATTATCTCTAACAATCAATGTACATTTTATTCTTTACTTAATCTGTTGTGATTTTTACATTATAAGGGAACTTACGTTTGGGTTGGGGTCCCGGTTGATCACTTATGTTTCAAAGGGTCCTTGTTGATCACTTATATTTCTAAATCAACCTCACTTGTTTTTCGATTTTTTTTTTGCAAAAAAAAAAAATTGGGAAAAAGACTTGAAATGACTAAATTACCCCTGAAAAATGACATGTGCCGGTCACGTGAGGTAATTAGGTGATAATTAACAGATTTTAGGTCTAAAATACCAACTGAGACTCGATTTAGAAACATAAGTGATCAACCAGGACCATTTGAAACATAGGTGATCAACCGGGACCCCTACCCAAACATAAGTGATCATCCTGGTCATTTGCCCTTAAATTATTATATAAAAGTGTAAACTAAAGTTATTATAATAAAAATTTATTGAATTAATAAAACACTCATTGAAGTGAAGCATTTGGAGATTAAACCAAAGTTAATAAAGCATAATGAAGCACAAGTTGGACACATAGATAAGCAATAGTTGAAGTAAATACCTTGGCATTTTCTTCACAATACTTTATGGCAACTGAGACATGACTACAATGTCCATGTAATAATGTGTACGCCCACAAAAGAAGCTTCCTCGAAGTGTTCATATCAAGTATGTCTACTCCATCTATACCGGGTTGGATGTACGTCTCTGTTGCCAATTGAGATGGCACCATATATAGGTTTATCCCTGATGGAAGGAGGGCACAAGATGTGTCCTTGTAAAAATTGTACGATGACCTGAGAAGCATAGTTGCAGTCTCTATATCTTCATCAGAAACCTTCTTGATTACTACGTTCTTCAATTTGGATAAAGCAAAATTCCATTTCGCCTCTAGATTTTTCAAATGAGTTGGATCCTCAAATGATGAGGAGTTCCATAATTCATCTGATTGTAGATCAACACATAGGCATTGTGTATTTTCCATTCCACTACTAAGCAAATTTTGTACTTGCAAATCGCTGGAGATTCTCGAATGCAATGGTGTAATGAGAGCCATGCTAATCACAAGAGATCTACACCAAGCAAGAGAGACATGCTTATAGACTTTAGAACAATTACTGTTTGACAATTTTGGATTCTTTAGACGCTTTCGTATCTTCTCATTTGTTACTTCAAGTGCCTCAACTTTGAGATTCTGCTCCAACAATTGTATATACTTATGAAGGTGACTGCAACAGAGACAATAAAAGTTCAGCCTTCTGTTATTATAAAGCATCAACAACGACATCATCCTTCTATTGAGGTCTGTAAAGGAACTAGAAGAAACTTCTCAACAGCTTACCCATATAAACTGCTATCTGTCACTTGTTGGCCTTTAATCTCCGGCATGCTGCTTATGTCAGACCATATATTAATCTGCTCTAAGAATAAAGCAAACATCTTCTCCAAATGTTGTTCAATGGTGATGTTAACAGCGTCGGAGCCAGCCTCTTTTTGCCGTATGGATGCCATCAAGGCCCTGACATACCTTCCCAGAGCAACCGGAACAAGATCCTCAAGGCACAAGGAGAACTGCATTTTTAAACCAAGTTACTTGATATAAATTTATGAAAAAAAAATCATCGTTTAAACTAACCCCTAATGAGCAAAAGTTTATATGCTTTTTGTACATCAAAGGACGCAAATGTACACATCATTGGATAGCAACAGATCTTTTATAGTTTTTCGTTCCTCTTCATGTAGAATAAGGTTGATGGAAAGCTTTTGTTGTGCAAATGGATTCAAATATCTCATTTACATAGTCCAGCTAAACTTTGGGATCATAGTTGTAACAGATAATAAGAAAGCAAAAATGTTAATAAAGCAATACCCTCTTATCTGTGCGAAGAGAGATATAAGCTCGATCAAGTGTGCAAATGTCTCCCATCTCCTCCAACAAATTTAAGTAGAATAAAACATATTTCCTTATGCATGTTATAAATTTCCGTGAGCTTTCAGGTAAGTTGACTTCCAAGACTTTCCTGCTTCCACAAAGGCCTGGAGCTTTGCGTCTGCTGTATAATAAATGGAAATGAGACAATATTACAAGATACGAAGGCAGAAAATCAGCACAAAGAAAATATTGTAACAGACTTCCAAAATTAAAGTGGTAATATTGTAACATTCATTGTTCGGGCTCTACTTTATAAAAATGTAATAAATTTATAACATGATTTTTTTTCACATTTTTCAACTTAATCTATATTCGCAGAGCACCATTATGATGGTCCAAGTTCTTTGTTATAGCAAAAGAAGCTACAAAAGAACTCGGTTGTAATAAATAAACTAATACAGATGGCAAAAAGATGGCATGTATGTACTCTCATAGATATACACCAATGACGAGAAAAGGCTACAAAGAATATTGGAAGTGAGATCTTTACCTTCCTTTTTTTACCGTACTGTCGATCTCCCACATGTTCACGGTGAATGAAGAGCGCGAGGACTTAAAACAAAATGAAAGTTGTTCTTTTGCCCTCTCCAAATCCCCAGTTCCACCTCTTTTGTACAACCCTTGAGCTAGCACATATCTGGCTTTGTGGAAATGTTTGAGCTCTCCTTCCACACAAGTTTCAATTGCTAAAAGACAATCCTCATAGAGAGTATTCCATATTTCTCCCAATCTAGTGGAATCCAGATGTTCATTACATTCCGAATTAATATTTTTGTCCTCCATATGTCCTCCCCTCAATAAAGCTTCTGATGCAGGACCTAAAAGTCGCATCAGACATTCTCTTGTTGACTGAGAATGAGAATACGCAGCCACAACCTACAATAAGCAGCCATTAAACGAGTTCATCATAATAATAGTGTCAAGTTGAACAGACAGATTCAAGTTTTTAGATGCCATTTAAGTTACAAATGGAATCAATATTTGGGAGTACATTATGAGTATAAGCAAGTTTCTCTCTTTATCATTCCATTCTGGTTGTGCAAATCCTGTAGGCATTTAATTTGTAAGTTTTGAGCACATAAAGGAACATGGCAAAGAAGAGCCGGCAAGAAGAAGGATACATGGCAATCAAAACAAGAAAGATAACAGTTTATAGTTTCAACATGAAGAAACCTTTATAGCCTCCTCATTTTGCTTCCCACATGTGCAAAGCAACTTCAAGCGTGACGCATGCATTCTGTAAAAAGGATCTACAGCTGATGGATTCAAAGAGATGGCTTTGGAATAATATGAGAATGACTTCTCATATGAGGATCCGAGCTTTTCACAAAGTTTTCCCATATAAAATGCACAGGACCAGTCCTCCCTGCAAATCGGAGTTTCTAATACTTCAGTCCATCTCAACTAGGTTAAAGAGTAACTTCGTCATATTTACTAGGGAAAGAATATGTACTTATATGCGAAGGCCTTCTCAAAATGTTTGAATGAATTCTGGCAAAACATCATCCAAGCATCATCTCTTGATGGTACAGTAGACCGTTGATCATACAGTGGAACCACATTCTGCATCCCATCGTAGTATACTAAAGCCAGCAACTCATGTATTTCACCCTGAATCACAACCATGTAACCTTTGTGAGATCTAAATCTAAAGTATAGACCCCAAGGTCTAAATCTAAAGCAAGCAGAGCTGTAGGTCAGGCCGTCGGGAGCACTCAAAAAGGATAACTGACTCAACAAGCTCATAAGTTCAGGCATGAATCAGACAAAACAATCTGCCAGATGCTACCAGGCTGCTTCGCAGGGCTCTATCACATGCCGAGTTCCTCTTCATTTTTCTTGGAATGGGGTGTTGGGTCTGGTGACTGAACTCCATTTTGTTTAACTTTTCATTATCTCAGGATTATGACCAAGCCCAACCATAGAACCAGAGGGAAAAAAACAGCAAAAAATTTGAAAACCATCTCATGTTGAAGACATGCTTAAATATGTAGATTTTCACCCTCCCCCTCTCTCTCTCACACACTATATATATTGGCTGAAAAGTATTAAGTATAGTACAATGACTAATCCAAAGCCTTAGTATAAGGGTAGTCGTATTGCCAGTGCAGAACATAATGAATTGTCTATTATACCCCTGTCTTTGTAAATGGAAAGCAATTTTCACTACTCTTTTGAAGGTACCATAAAACCTTATTCTAACTCTCCTTCAGAGCCTTGATACAATTGTTTTCCAAAAATGTTGATTTTATCTCAAATCTTTTTCAAGACTAATCTATAATACAGATTCTCCAATTTTCCCATTTACGGACATTATTAGTTCTTATGCCATCATTCTACCGGCCCGAGACAATACGAACTGGTTTAAATTCATATGCAATTGCGACAATTTAACTGATGCTAATCATCGTCAACAGATTAAGGTCGCATGCCAAAGGTTTTCTTTTATTTTCTGGATCTATTCACGATATAATGAATTTTAACAAATTGGAAAAAAGTGTCGGGATAACGAATTATAATTATGAGATGTTTGGGAGCACTGACTTCAAAGAGAAACATGGTGAAAAAATTTGATGCGACCATTATGGCAAGCCTTAGACACACCAAGTTGGTCCATCTGACAGAAAAATAAGTATGTACGTTAAGTAGTTATAAAACAAGTGGTGCCATAAACCTGTTCAACTGCTGTATTAGCTAAGGCTAGAGCCATCAACAAACATCGCCTACTACGTCTTCGGCTTGCCTCAACTCTCTTAGATAGCATACCATCCTTCTTCCATGTTAACACATTTATTTGCTTACTTCCATCATTCAGCATCAAGTCTACATCCTGTAAGTGCGATGGGTATTTTGATAGGATGAAAAGCATCAGCTAATCTGGTCTATGATAGTCTTTAAACAAACAAATAAAAAGAATTGTGCAAGTGTAAAACAACATATACAGTGAACAACGAGCCAGTCACCAGTTAGCACAATTGGAAACTTATATACAAGTTCTCTATATCTTACCAAAGAGGTTCAGGATTTCACGTTACCAGACTGGTTTTAATGACCAAGACTAGCATATCATACCAGTAGTGGGGAGGCCAATATCATTAAATATGGAAATCATGTTCATTACATCCTCTATAAATAATTCACCATGATACAGATGCATAGGAAGGTCCTATGTCAACTAATAATATGCTGTTTATCTGCATCCAACTTGGGAGTTGATTAAAAAAATCGTTACCTTTGAATTAGATTTCACCCATGCCTATTTTAACCAGAATATCAAGAAGTTAGTCAAAGACATAACGAGCTGCAAAAAATTTACCTCGTCATATAAATTGGCAAGACGCTTCCAACTCTCCAAACGTAAAGGATTGTAAAGTAAATCATATTTGAAAAGATTAGCATTTTGTGAAACAAATTCTTCCCCTTCTTTAGTTAGAACAAAACCGGCCCACTTGTCAGTTGTTTTGGTTTCCTCAGACAGAGCAAGAAGATAATACAAGTTGCGATAGACATCAAGATATGGATCAGATCTGCAAAAGGTTATGTAACAGGTATATAAATCCAAAGTCCAGAGTACGTCATTCCCTAATCAAAATTGACCACAACAGCTAAAGATTACCCATCTACTGTAGGACACTTTTGTTGTCTGATACTTTCTGGATCTGAAAATATGACGTTCATAATTGAATCAAGGAAACCAACAGATCCAGCCTCCTCGGAGAGTTTATCTTCACACAATTCAGGGTCATCTAGGAACTTATCTATTGCATTTCCGGACAATATCTCATCTGGTGGGTGAGGAAAATGTTTGCGTATTGCTCTTAGTACTCTCCGAAGTTTAACCAGCCCAGTTTTCTACAATGCATCAACATAATAAATCAATAACTGTATGTATATACATTATCCATGCAGAATATATATATATACACACAAACGTAGATCTTATACATAAAAGAACTTTAAATAACTGTGTACAATATCCTGTATGCGTGCTATCAGACCAATATCGGATCCTTCCTCTAGTGTG
The DNA here is from genome assembly GCA_003412495.2 of Echium plantagineum. Lineage (NCBI taxonomy): Eukaryota > Viridiplantae > Streptophyta > Magnoliopsida > Boraginales > Boraginaceae > Echium > Echium plantagineum. Next base: position 925,705 of record CM016561.1, read on the forward strand.
GAAATGAGCAATGAAAGATGCAGAGAAGAGAAAGCACTCACAGATGAAGCCTTTGCATAAGGAAGAATGTACTGGAATACATCAGCACACTGCTCCTTTGTCTGATAATCTCCTCTGCTAGTATTCTTGTGTATGGCCAAATCATCTTCATAAGATGAATCGGATCGAAGATTCAACCCATATAAACAGTAAAAACACTGATCTAGGGCGGTATCAATTCCAAGCTCAAGTTCCTCTCTTTCATCTTCTGTTAGTTCAGCTTCACATTGTGGCACTTCTATGTGTGCTCTTTCTCTCTGGGATGCACTCTCATACTCATCAGTGTCATCTTTGTTACAATCGTGCCTTATTCTCTCTGCACTTGGACTAGTGATAACCGTAATATCATTGGCACTACGCCTTTGAGGGTCATCATCTCCATAAGCAATCACTTTATCTCTACCAGTCTGGGCTGCTTCACCATTTAACTGATTACCACTATCCCTTTTAGTTTCGGATTCTCTTCGGTAATTATCATGTAATGAGTGCAGATCATGTTGTTTAATTCCAAGATCCTTGTCCGAGGAGTGGAAACCACTTTTAAGTTTCATATCCAAAGCTAACAAATGTTTAATTCCAAGTTTAAGGAATGTCCCTTCCTCTTCTTCACCATCACCTCTTGCACAGCAAATCCCAAATTCAGCAAGCATGTTGTGTATTGCTACAATCAATTCCATCTGATACAATATATGAAAACAGATCATCAACGCTATCAATCCAATTAATACTTAATTACAAATAAGGAATGAAAAAGTGGAAGTTGGAAGCATGTCTCACTTGACTTTGGATAGGACTACTCAGGTTCAATTGTTGAAGTTTGAAAAATGCAATAGTTGAATCAATGAAGTAGCACTTCTGGCTTTGCTCACTTTGATCTGTAGTCCCAAGGTCACAGGGAATCTTTGGAAAGTTATCCTTAACAAGATTGCACATAAGTCTGACCAATAAAGATTGAATCTCACCGACGACAACCATCGGAATAGTAATAAGTTTCTGCAAGTAAACGGAACTGTCAAGCAACCTAACAATATTACTTACAATGGAGCTTGGGTAAACATATTCCTAAAAGGGAATTTCAGCAAGGTTTCCCACTAAAAGAATAAACTCCAATATGAAATAAAGAACAGATTGTATATAGATGGAGAGCTACATCACATTCATAAATACAGCTAGGATTAATGCAAATCATCTGGGGATTCATAAACTATATAGAACCAACTAACAAACATGAGACACGATTCCTGCTAGCATATTCAACTGAAGGAGGAGAGCATGCTTGAAAGGCAATGGCTCACAGAAATTAGTCACATTCAAATGATTTGTAATCAATTGGACTTATTGTTTCATATTCTAAACCCATATATATTATACTTAAGCATTTAAGTATGAGCTATGAAATTGAATGACTCACTGGATCTCCACTAGCTCTGATGATTCCCATTATGCGTGAAGCGCATTGAGAAATTGCTTTGACTTCAACAGCCATTGACTGATACCAGTGTCTGCGGTTATCTTCAATTTCTGTGTCCGTGTCTGAAGCATTAAACACTTTGGAAGATAGAGACATCAGTATTTGCAGTTTTCTTCTGTGGCAATTTAAGTATACCTCGGTATCCATCTGCGCCATATGTTCACATGCTCTGATCAAAACATCTAAGGCAGATAGTTCAACTGAACCAAACTCATTACCTTCTTTCTTCACCATGCAAAAGCCCTCGAGATATATGTCTTTTGCAGCGAATAAAAGAGGTACAAGAATGTCAATGCAATCTGAATACATTCCTTTCTTGATCATCTCTGGCACGGTCTTTTTCAGCAAAACATCAACCTCCAGTAGGTTAATTTCATGAAGAATCCTGTCAACCGACAGTTTTTTTGTAGCTTTGCAGTGGGGCAAGGAAGCATGTGAAAAAGTTTTCACATTTTCTAGCTTTGTCATAAGGGATAACGAAAAATTCAATTCTTCTCTTGCTTTTATTTTGTCGTTGTTTAATAATGAAAGCTGCCCACTTAACCAATAATAGCGTACCCAGAAGGGGTAATTGCTGCTTAGTGTAGAATCTTTCGCACTGGGAATATCAGACTCGTCCTGAGAGTTCTCTCTACCAGATTCTTTCCCACTCAATGCAAACCCCATACTTTGAAGTGGATATTCCAAAGCTACAGATTCAACTATTTTACACAAGTGATATGTTGCATCTGATGTGAAAGTAGACATTGCTACAGTGCCAGAATAATGCACTGCAGAATCATAACACAGCTCGGCCATAAAAAGGCTACATTCAGGGGTTCTTTCCTGTCCCCAGTGCCTTGTCAACCTTTCCAACTCCAAAAGTTTTTCCGTACCAGCCTGATTTGATATGCCTTTATTTGCAACCTCTTCCAGAAGAAAGTGGCCCAACTGGTAAGCACCACTGTTTTCATAGTGGTTCTTTATAAAACTTACAACCTCATTCAATTCACTCCCTTGTTTCGTGAAATTCCCAGGACGAGGTGAAGTACAAAGAGCATCATTTTTACATGCTTCGTCTTCTGTTTTAGTTATGACAAATGATTCTAGAAATTGCATCACAACTTTAGATGGGTCCTTACAAGTGGCAAAACCTGAATCTTCCCTACCTGGTTTTCGATTCCTAAGACTTTCAAGTCGGCTACTGCGCCTTTCCTGAGGTTGCTCTTCTGTGGCAGAGCCACCTTTCTCTTTAAGGATGCATGTTGCCTCAGGGGTTTTATCACCACCATGCACACGCTCAGCACTAGATGTAGCATTGGAAATTATTTTCCCAACAGATCCAAAGGAATCTTCAGAAAAGTTGGGCAGCTGAAGGTTTAATTTAATATTTCGGGACATGCATTTCCTACTCACTACGTCTGAACCAGAATTTGTAGATGAACACAAAAATTCAATGAGTTTGCTGGCAATAGCTACCCAAGACGCTTCCTCAATGTCAACTTCATAATCATGCTTCAATTTTTTGGATTCACCATATTCATTCAAATCAGTTTCTCTCACCTTTCGCTTCTCTGGGAAGTGTAACCTGACATGTTTTGGCTCCAGTTTATCAACACCTCTAGGAGCAAATGGAACCAACTTGGACTCTTGGATGGTATTCTTGACATGCAAAGCACGTGAATGAGATGGCCAGTGCCTTAATATCAATTCGGCCACTGAAAGACAGGACATCTCATCACTTATAGCAATCAGAACTTCCAAGAGTTTCTCCATGCAGTTCCCTGCACATCATTCACTAAGATTAGGATAAAAACTTTCAGTCACTTGCAAAGTTTGATTATAAAGGGTAATAGTACAGGGTCAATAACTTCCTACACGAACTATTTGTCAAACAGGTCTTGATGTACTTATATAACCAAAGAGCATGCTAATACGAGAAGAGAAAAAAAGAAGGGGAGAAGAGCTCTTACAATTATTTGGGCTGCAAACAAGACCTTGCTCAAAAGCCCAACGAGATACGCTAAGAAGCCCCATTGAGCATGCTAGTGTTCCCAGCTGGTTCCAAACAACTGAATCTTTAGTATCAATCTCAACAGCTTGGAGATAGCATTGGAGTGCATTCTCATTATGGTTAGGACCTTGTTGAAGGAAAACAGTAGCAAGGTTCTTCAGAGCCAAAAATCTGCAGAAATGGAAAAGAGGTATGAAGGTACTCCAGTAGTCCAGTGGTTAAATTCATAACTGATTGGTTAATCATCATATCCATCTTCACACTTGATAACATGAACCAGATGCGATTTCTGGAAACAATTTTCTGGTTTCATGGAAAGTGCAAAGACTTGACTGGTCCCTTGTATATGTATATAAATGATCAGTAAATATATATGATCACTTTCAGTTGAAACCACAATATATATGATACAATTATCAGTCCTAGTAACTTCACATTGCACTCAAAAGATAGAAGGAACTGGTATCCAGTGCACATATTTGTTGCCGTCAACTGAAGTCGACAGCTATAAATTGTGCATAAGAAGGGATACCCAAGAGTTTTAAGAGCAAAGGAGAACTTCCATATTCGATGAATAAATTAAAATAATAATGCACATTTGATCAGAGAAATAAAAAAGAAGAAAGTTTAACAAATATAGTTTTTGTCATTATTAATAGAAGTTTATGTATTTGAGATACATAAGAAAAATCAATACCTCAGCTGCAAAAGATGACCATCACTTGCAGTATTATCCAGCTGAAAGATGAAAGAGCATAAACAAAGATCGAAATGTAGCTAAAGGGTATTACAATCTCAACCGCTTTATAACAAACCTGTGCATTGGATACAATAGGGTCTTTCAACACAGCCTCTAAAAGTTCTTGAGCCTTCTCATAATCTTTAGCATGCAACTTCAGAAGCCCTTCGTGATAACTTTGTGAAAGATGAAATTCCTGGTATCACCAATAAAGAACTATATATAAATAAATCGGAACAAGAAAAAAACCATTGTTGTGCATTATGACTTGGAAAGATACACATCATTTGTCCAAGTTTCAAATACAAGAAGATTTTAAGGTCATTCCCATCACACAAGACGGCTTATATTCTCTAGAACCTCTTACGTGGCAAGCGAAACCAACCAAACCAAAAACTAAGCCTTATCCCAATAACTGGAATCAACTAGATGAAAACGATCTCCATTCCATTTTAGTTTGGGCCATCTCTCCTTCCGTCCCCCTCTACCTCTTCGATCATCATAGTTTAACACATTCTTACATGTACATCTATTGAATGTCCTCTAACATGATCATACCACCTCAATCCGTTCTCTCTCGATTTAACATCACTTACAAAGCCTCCTACATTCTCTCAAACCGCTCCTCTTCTAATTTTGTCTTTGCAGGTGACTAATTCCTAACACAATATTCTCACATCTACTAGTCAAGTGGTAATGTAGTGGGAATCCACAAAACTGGCCTCAACTTCCAAAAGACGGGATATAACACACTTCATACGCAGAATGGCGTACCTTCTAAAACCAATTTGTGTTAGGCGGGGTAACATCTTAGATTATAAAGTAGTAAACTTTGTTATCATTTTTCAACTCGGGACAATCACATGTATGTTCTTGATTATTAGGAGTCAATTCTTGACAAACTACTCAAAGTATAACACAACATATATGCTCAATTTTAACTAAAAGAAAACCGAATAATAACAAACATGTACATCTAAGTACAAACAAAAAATGAAAAAAAAACACCCGACAACCAAATAATCAACTGCTTATACAATTGCATAACTAAAAAACTAGTTTACTAATGCATTGAGAGGGGGGGAGGGGGGGTACTTGGGCTTCTTTAGTAGGGGCCAAAGATTGTTGCCATTGAGTTTTGGAGTCTGCATCATTGATAGCTGCTATTGAAAACTGCAATTTACAAAAGAAAAAAAAGTAAGAACTTGGGTTAAAAAAATTAGAAAAAATTGAAATAAATAATTAAAAAATTGGGAGCTTCAGATAAGAGAAATGAAATCGAGAGTACCATTGATTGAAGAATCGATGAGGGTTCGAAATGGTGAAGAAAGATTACTCTTTTTCCTACGGAAGCTTATACTGTGTAGCCTCTGCTGCTTTTTACGTACTTTCTTCAACTTGATTTTATTCAGTACGGTTTTCGATCTTCTCAAGTCTTTCTATGTCTTAATAACCAATCAGAGAATTTCAAGTCAAGCCATCGATCTTTCGGACAATCAAAATCGAGTTTTTATTTTTTAATTCGAGTGTTATTTTTAAGATTTGCTCTTAATTGAACCCAAAGGAACCTAGTACTCGAAAAGAATTGAATTGAGTCGAGTACACTTTATTTGGAGAAAATTGACTAAATAGCATTGATGACTCTCTTTTTTTCAGTTTGCATCTCTTTCTTTATTTGCTTTTTCTTCGAGAAATTGGGCAAAATAGCACTCATGGAAGAAGAAAACTAACTTAAAGCACCTTTTTACAATTCTTAGCAAAATGGCACTAAAGGGAGGCGAATTGACTAATATACCCCCCTTATAAAGTTAATGTTTTATTCAGTTTTTTTTTCGATTTTTCCTGGTTTTTTTTTCAATTTCTTTTTGATTTTTTTTTGTAATTTTTTTTTCAAAATCTTTTCAACTTTTTTTTCGGTTTCTTTTTTTCAACTTTTTTTTCTTTTCGATTTCTTTTTTCGATTTTTCTTTTTCTTTTCGATTTCCTTTTTCGATTTTTCTTTTTATTTTTCTTTTCGATTTCTTTTTTCGATTTTTGATAGATTTTTTCGATATTTCTTTTTTCGATTGATTTTTTCGATATTTCTTTTTTCGATTTTTTCGATTTCTTTTTTCGATTTTTTCTTTTTCGATTTCTTTTTCTTTTCAATTTCAATTTTTTTTCTTTTTCTTTTCGATTTTTTTTTCTTTTTCTTTTTTCGATTTCTTTTTTCAAAAAAAGAAATCGAAAAAAAAAACTGAAAAAATCGAAAAAAAGAAATCGAAATCGAAAAAAGAAATCGAAAAAAGAAATATCGAAAAAAGAAATATCGAAAAAATCAATCGAAAAATCGAAAAAAGAAATCGAAAAGAAAAAGAAAAAGAAAAAAAAATTGAAAAAAAAAACCGTAAAAAAAGTTGAAAAGATTTTGAAAAAAAATTACAAAAAAACAAAAAAAAAAATCAAAAAGAAATTGAAAAAAAAACCAGGAAAAAATCGAAAAAAAAATATTAAGTTTATAAGGGGGTATTTTTGTCAATTCATCCCCTTTTGTGCCATTTTGCTAAAAATTGTAAAAAGGTGCTCCAAGTTAATTTTTTATCTCAAAAGTGCTAGTTTACCCAATTTCTCCTTTTTCTTCAATACCACCCACCTTGTAAAAAGACTAAATTATCCCTTTAATTTCCACCACTCTTCCACCATCACGATTCACGACACATCAATCATCACCAACCACAACCAACATCACATACCGCCAACCACCATCACCACCAACAACATCGTATCTTCCCACCATAACCATTACTACAACAACAAAAAATATCTCCCTCATCACCATACTCATCAGAATTGCATCCCCATCCCCCAAAAACCCGGAAATCGCGCTCCCAACCCAAAATCACAATAGTCCCTAAAAAAACTGAAAATCGCGACCCCCTCCTAAAAAAACCTGAAATTTTCGACCTCCTCCTAAACAAACCTGAAATTCGCGACCTCCTCCCCCACAAAAGAATTATCTGAAGCTGTGTTTATACTTTGATTCAGTTAACACCTTGATTCAATTTTTTATAAATAGTACGTGGTACCAACTTGACCAATTGAGCTAAAAATCGAAACACTTTACTAACAAAAGAATTAATGCAGGTAATAAATTTGCTTGAAAAACAGGTTTGAGCTTTTAATTATGTCTTAACAAAATCAAATGACAAAATTCGAGTTTTTCTATTCACGATTGAGATTCCATTAGTTTATTCCTGAGGGAACCGAACCACACTCTATTTTGTGTACGATTGTGATCATCATTGAATTATTCCTACACCAGCAAGCATTCAGTATTGTGACACAGTTCGTACCAAGGGGTTGCAGGAAGATCGATTCCTTCGACTGGCTTAAACGTGGAACTACTTATTATGTGTCGCACGCACATATCAGGTTACTTGGTCTTGTTACTCACGCCTGCCTAACCTTGACAATCATCTAACAATTGAGTAGGAGGCTTGTCTTCCTTCTGGGATTCATCAAGTTGCTTCTGGCACATGAAGCTTGGCTGGTTCGTTGAAGAGAGTAGTCGAGCCCACATCCTATCGGTGATCACTACTTGGTTCTGTCTCTCAGTGATACGCTGCAGATAGACAAATATATGTTACTATTGTGAGGACTGAGGAGATAGTAGGATTGCTCGCCTCCATGCGCTAAATCCAAATAATCAAAAAGCACCAACTTCAGGGGAAGTGCACTCGGGGGAAGACCAGGTCAGGCATCCCAAAAAATAAGGGTGGCTTACCCTATATAAGGGTTAATTTGCAACAGACCAGAGACCCCCTCCCCAACTCCCAACAGCGTTCCTCACTGTTCTATTGTGCTTTTAGTAGAAGACCGTAGTCTATTGTTTTATCCACGAATCATTTTTGCAAAGCATGATCTCACATCTCCTAGAACTAACGATGCAGAACCACTATGTTGCGTCGTATATGATAACATCCACAAGTATGTCTTTATAGAACTATATCTTATATGAGTTATGGAATTAATATTCATAACGATGTGTCGAACTATATGTTGTGATGTAAGAGACTCACATTAAATGGTATGTAAGTATGTCTTCCATTCACAAGCCCAGAAGTAAAACCTGTGTATCCGGCCATTGCTCCATGGACGGCACTTTGAGCAAGCAATGTGCAGTAAACATTATCTGATGCATTGCTTGGAATAGCACGAATCATGTAGGTTGGATCTGCAAAATAGCTACAGTGAGGCGCAGGTCTCGGCTGAAAATTTGAGCAAGTCCAAGGCAGGTAAAGAAAAACTGACCTATGTACTTCAAAGTCAATGGCATTTTACCCTGTCTTGCAAAATGATCCTAGAAGAAAAAGAAAACATTTCGAGTTTCACAACACATCTGCAAGTATAATCACCATGCAGGAGAATAACTGGCTGAGGTTGGGGTCAACAAATAAAAGAAATTTCAAAATCCTAGGTAGTCTACCATAGAGGGAGCTGCAGTGCATATTCAGGGTTAAAGAAAACATAATTGCAAATTGGTAGCAGTACGATTATTATTATAATTAAGGCAGAAGACAGTTTTAAAGTATGATAGGAATCCAATGTTTGTGACCAGAGCGAATAGTGAAAGGAGTTGACATTGTGCACGAGAAAGGATGGAGAAAGCAAAGTCAAATAAACATGCAAAGAGTTCATCTTGAAGTAACTTTGTTGCGAGGATCTGAATATAAAGTAACACCCAAATCTACCTTGATCTTTTGTGAGATCCAATGTCCGACATCTTGAAGTAACTTATTACCAGATGCATCCTTCTCATCATTTGCTCGTTCACTTTCTTCCTTAAGAAGATCCTGGCCTGCTCCTTCTGCAATAACAATGACCATATGCCCATTTTCTTTGAGCCGTGTCTCGATGAACTTAAAAAGTCCCCCTTTTCCTTCAAGGTAAAATGGTGACTCAGGAATCAAACAGCAATCCACATCTCGACTAGCCAAAGTAGCATACATTGCGATGAATCCTACATGAACGTTGTCACCAAATGAAAGTTAATATGTCAGCTCAGGTGCCACATCAAAATTTTAAAGAGGTTTATTGTGAGCATTAATATAACGTCATTGAAGGAGCACAAATGTTAAAACAAGAAGATTAATTTACAGAATCTAGTAATGATGTCCATGGATGGATGGTATCACGCAATTGAAGTATATATGTGATCAATCTTACCACTGTAGCGACCCATTAGCTTCACGACACCAATACCATTCTCTGCACTTTCAGATTCAACATGGGCAGCATTGATGGCACGTTGAGCCTCCTCTACAGCAGTATCAAATCCAAATGATTTGTCAATAACCTGATGAGACATTACAATAATGAGAAACTGAGAGACTTCCCCTAACAAATAACGAGAGAGAAAAGACACAAGAAAGTAAGAGCCTCCAATATCATAACCAATTTCACACCAAAATGTAAAAAAGAAAAAGACAAATTATGTGTTAGTGACAATGTGTATATTTCTGTCAGCTTTATATAGTTGGCACAAGTGCACAATTGTAATAAGATATTGGAATTAGATAGTGCATAATTGATGATCCCGGCATATGAAACCAATAGCTAAAATGTGAAATACATCTTAATAGCAGGTATACATGCATTCATAATGAATATTATAAGAATACAATATGTATTCAAGAATGGAGAAAGCACCGGTATGTCATTATCAATGGTCTTGGGAATTCCAGCAACCGAAACTTTAAGCCCGCGCTTCCTAACTTCCTGCAGATGCAGGATATTTTGTTGGCATGCAGATTATTTACATAAAGGATATCTAAAAAGATACTTCTAAATTCCTATAAACTATATACGTGAATATACACAGGAAGAGTATAAAAACCATTATATAATGTCAATATGTGGGCTTCAAAAAATGTCTGGCATACAGATTTATTAATTTCACGTAATGCTGTCTTAGACAGTGAAAAGGCTTACCTCATATATAATAGCCGCTCCTCTCTGGGTTCCATCACCTCCAATAATGTAAACCTGAATTAGTACCAAAGTTAACTAGTAACAAAGGACAGTCACATTTTCACCACGTTAAAAGACAAATACGTCAGATCCCGAAATTAGCATGCCTGGTTAATTCCACGGTCCTGAATACTGTCAACTATTTTCATAGTATCATGGCCTCCTCGAGATGTTCCAAGAATTGTGCCACCTCGCTTATGGATGTCATTGACAAGCTTTGGTGTCAAAGGAATTGTATTCTTGGAGTAGAAACCCCTGTAACCGCCCTACAAAAGGAAATATAAGTACCTTTAATTGGTGATTGAGTGACAGTTGAGACAATGTAAACAATCTGTAAACATAACAAATAATTATCGTTCCTGTTCTGAAGTGGTCAGTAGGCAGATTATAAATCAGCAAAAAGATGGTCATTGATACTTTCAGAAATTACAAAAAGAACTGCTAATTAATACGGAGTATCAAGAAAGGAATATGCCTGAACTCCAGAAAGTGGTTCCTCTTGTCCCATATCAATAGTTGCTTTTGAGCACCAACTTTTAATATTCAAGTGTTATATCGGACAACATTTCAAACAATAAAGCAGTTCATTCAACATCTCAAACCTAACTCTTTATTTAAACAATCATCAACTACGAAGTACTAGAACTATGAGAATATTAATTGGCTTACGAAAGTCTTTGCAGTCAGAAGAAAGAACAAGACAATAACATGATAATTAAATATCCACCTACTTACATCGATGCCCAGAACTTTGCTGACACCATACATATAATCAAGACTATGCACAATTTCCCTGATCACAGTGTTCAGTCCAGGACATAAACCGCCACATGTTACGATACATGCATTCACATCATCAGACTTGAAGTATACCTGAAGAAGGTAGTGTCACAGAGTGAGCGAAAAGCCAAAGCAGTAATCACATAAACAACACAATCAACATGGGTACCTTCTGACGAATTCCGGCGCGTCGAAAGTGCACTCCCCTCGGGGTATCCTTATGAACAACAACCTGTTTAATAGAAAAACAATTAGTTCCTAATATTACATGGATACAAAAAAGTGGGAAGGAACCTCTAATGCTCTTTCGATAGCTTCACATTGTGATAGTATCTACTGCGAGACAAATTGACACTAAGTGTTGCATCATCCGTGCTAATAGTGGAGCAATTTCAGGTTCACACTTAACTAATAGATGCTATTATGGGTTTGTCAGTATATAAGACAGCGGTTTCTATCACACAAAAGAAGTTGATCCTAGAATCTCATTTAAGGTCAACAAATCCGTCCCAAATCAATTAGTTCAACTATTACAATCTGCCTTTCTAATTATTAGCTTCACAACACATGCATTAATGGTACTGTAAATTCTCATATTAGCTTCAATGACATACGCGGGAAGAACTTTCGTTGAGCAGTTAAACCATTGGAGAAAAACTGAAAAAAAGAATCAAGATGATTACCATCCAGCAAAGTTATAAACATAACTCACCTTTTGAGGCACAGTGTCATCCATATCAACAAAATACTGCCTGAAATCGTCACGGCCACAACAGGTCAGATATGCCTCATTGGCATGCATAAAAGAAGAGCAAGAACTTACTGGCTTACTTTACTACTGAATAAGCAGGATTTGAACGCAATGGATTGGGATATGTCTACATAACATGAACAAATGTATTTGAAGTTAGTAGATGTAGATGTAATCAATTATATTATCAAGCTCACAACACCATGTATAACAAGTTCAGAATGCTGGTAATAACACTTTTGGATTTGTTTCTTCCATTTAATCAACAAAACATAAATCCAAGACCATTTCTTTCCCTTCTTCCTCGGTCTTCGTTCAACAACCGTAAACAAATTTCCAGTCCTATGAAGTCAAAGATTGTGTTTCCAGTGGCTCTTGGATATATTGAAATAAATCAAAATATCTCTTTTCACTACCTCCGCTTCTTATCAATTGTTAAGTAGCCAATAGTGTTTGCAATTCACTCTTGGGTCAATTCGGAAACAACCTCCTTATTATTGATGGGTAAGGTTGCGTACTATCCAACCCCCCTTACTCCGCACAGGAGGGACTTGAGTTACATTGTTATTGGAAAAGAATCTCAAACATCAATATACTAGAAGAATAACAAGAAAGGGACCTTGCAAGTTGAATCACAAAACCAACATAAAAGGTATCACCACAATCTATATCAGCAGATGACAATGATGTTTCCATTCCTAAATTAAAAGTTTCCATCTTTTTCACTTCCAACTATAAATAGTACAAACTTCATACTTTAAACAAGAATTTTAGCAACATGAAACAACCCAACTTATGCAGGCATTCAATTCATAACCACAATCTTTATGTAGAAGTTTATGTACGAAAATTATAAAAATCAAGAAAGATTCATTTTTCAATAGTACACGGGAAAAAATTCCCTAGTAACACCACTACATACAAACGCATTAATCAAAATAAATTTATACAATATTACTCATAATGACGAGATTCGAGTCGGGTTAGTCATCTTATGGAGTATAGCTTACAGGTAGATTGGGGATGTAATCCGACAAATGGGGAACATCTTCGAGGATGTAACCACCTGGTCCTTCAGACACCTTCATCTGATAGCTGCTACTCATTATGATTATCAACTCACAAAATAAAATACAGATTATAACTAGACAATATTTCAACTGGGAAATTATTCGATTAGTATTCTGCGAACTATTATGTGTCTGAACTATGAATTATGATCAAGAATATTATTGTGCAAGAAAGGTGGCTGTTGTCTGAAAAGGTGAAGAATCTTAAGTCTTTTTTCCACCCCCTGTTTCGTCTCGTGCCAACTATACTGTCATACTGTGGGAGGGAAAAATATTAATTTTATGACTTTCTAACTATTAAGGCTTTTGAGTTAATCGAATAGTTCGAGTAGTCTAATGAAAAAGGCTCTTGCCAATGACCAGAAGGTGCTGGGTTAGATACTCATCTATCGCTAATTTATAAAAAAAATTATTAAGGCTTTTAATTAAGAATTCCAAAATGTATGAGTTGATTCGAGCTTTTTTAGGAGGTTGCAATTTCAACTATTATAGAAAAAAGTAATTTCGATTCAATCTTTATATTGGTAAGTTATAATTCTCATTACTAAATTACAAAATAAGAAAATAAACATAAATTGTTTAAGTAATGTATGATCTATATTCAAGAACATATGTGACATTTGAAATTTGGTTATTAATATAAGAGGGGTTGCGACACAATTATAAGTTGGAATTTGATTTAGTTAGTAATAATGCGAATAAATTTTGTTTTATTTTTTCAATAGTTTGTGTAAATATATAACTTAATTATTTATTCATATAGAAAGTAGATAAGACATGTCTTTTGGTTCTTAAATTTTTGAAATATATATTATTATTATGATGAAATTATTAATTTTTGTTCATCATAGAGTAAAATTTGATAACTCTAGATGGAGAAACTATATAATTTAATGTAAGTTTGATACTTAATTAGTCAAACAAGAGCAACATAATAGTTAATCATGCGTTGACCAAAGTCGGGTGGTGCTCTACATGTTGCGTGATTTGCTTTTTCAACGGACTCAATATTATTATTATTATTATTATTATTATTATTTTGTAAATTACCTAAAATATGAATACAATTATATTAGGAATCACGAATACAAAAACCACTAGTTGAATTCAAAACCTCTTAGTTGGAAGCTTGGGTCAAATGTCACAAAACTAATTAGTCATCAACTGCTTGTTTTGAGCGTTAAGAAGTTTTTTAAATTAGTATTGTAGTATAATTTGTAGTGAAATACTTCTATGAGGTGAGTAAATCTCATTCGATAAAAATGACATTGAACAATAAGAAAAGGTAAAGATAAATTAATTTGAATTGTACTTTGAAACTGACAAATCGAGTCGAGTTTGGGATCGACTCGCCAAATCGAGCTGGTTTCGGGTGTAGCTAAACTCGAATCGACTGGGCTTGATAATAGTCCTATTCAACACGGTAACTAGCATCAGGCGCCTAGAATGTGTTAAATCCTTATGTTGCACTTGTATGATTTTAGTGGAAGGACAAGTAGAAACAAAAAGAATTGTAAGCAAAGACAATCAACTAAATAATCATGGTATTGAGGTAATAAATTCTTATAATTTTGGACTCAATATAACACTTGAAATAAAATGCGTAAAACGAAATCTATCTACTGTATATCATGCTGTTGCATTTACAGCTTTGGTTGTGAGGCCAAAACCGAAGGGGAAGAGCGGATCATAATGCGCATCCCCAACATTCATCGGGAGCTGATCCACGCTCTTGAACCAAGTGCGCGAGAGCTTCCCGCTGAACCCATAGTCGCCAAATAGAACATCAGTCACACCGTGGCCCTCACTGCCTGGAAGCCAGGCAGCAACAAGAGCATCTATGGAAGATAAATATGGCTCGATAACCAATGGTCGCCCAGATATGAGGACGACGACACATTTGGTATTCCCGCAGACGTTTTGAATTGTGTCAGGACCTGGTGCAGGAATTGTTAGGTTTAGATTGTCTCCTGAAGTTTCCACATATGGTTCCTCTCCCACGGCTACAATGGCGTAGTCAAAGTTGCTTGCCTTGACAAATGCAGGGTCAGGGTTCTCCATGTACACTATTTCGGCCTTAGGATCAATGGTACTCGATATAGCATTCAATATTGTAGTACCTATAGAAGCATAGAAATAAGGCCAAAGATTGAATCATTACAAGTTTTAATTCAACGCGTAAAGAAACAACCAAACATAACGATCAGATATAGAATTAAGGACAAGTACCAGTAGTGATGTTGTTTCCAACAAGTCCCTTCCAAGTGATCGTCCAACCACCACATTGACGACCCAAGTTATTGGCGTGGCTTCCAGCAACCAAGATCCGCGACACGTTTTTAGGGAGAGGGAGCACAGGACTGTCTGCATTGTTTCCGTTTTTCAGAAGTACAAGTGACTTCCTGACAGCTTCTCTTGCCAAATTTCTGTGAGCCTACTCAATCAAGATCATAATGTGTGTAACCATCATGCTATTTTTAATATTAATAAAAGAAAGTGGTATTTTGAAATCAATGGCATATTAGTATACGTTACCTGGCTTCCTAATTGATCAACCATCTCATAATCTCCTAGAGGATTCTCAAATAGCCCCATCACGAATTTCACTCTCAAGATTCTTGTCACAGCATCGTCTATCCGGCTCATAGGTATGAATTTATTCTTCACTAAACTGGTTAAAATATCAATGAACTCTGTGTGGTTGAAAGGAACCATCACCTATAACAATGTCGAAAGTATAGCCATTTTCAAATACAGCTTGAATTTTAGATAATGTGATAAGCAAGTGCAGAAGTTGTAGCTCATATGTGAAAACTGAAAACAAAACTACTCACCATGTCAATCCCAGCTTGAATACCTTCCAAAACCGATAGTGTATAGTTTGCGTGTGGTGGATAGGTGATCTTATCGATTCCTTGCCAGTCTGAGATCACAAAACCCTGGAAAAAGTTCAGACACCACAGTTAGAACTTTTAAATATTTAGATTTCCTTGGTGTGAAACAGTTAGAAAATCCAGGCGTCACTTACCCTGAATCTGAGTCTGTCTTTGAGGAAACCGGTCACAAGAGC
Source organism: Echium plantagineum (assembly GCA_003412495.2). Taxonomy (NCBI): domain Eukaryota; kingdom Viridiplantae; phylum Streptophyta; class Magnoliopsida; order Boraginales; family Boraginaceae; genus Echium; species Echium plantagineum. The sequence continues at coordinate 941,627 of CM016561.1, forward strand.
ACGATTAGCGTGCATCTTAACACCGTTCAAGCTTGAGTAAGAAACCATAACAGTAGATACACCTTTAATAATCGCGTCATAGTAAGCCGGCATGTGGATACTCAGCAACTGATGCCAATCAGCAACTGTGTTATTCTCATTGATTCCCTTGGTTGTACCTCCATCGCCAACAAAGTGCTTTGCACAGGCAGCAACTTTGTCCCTATAAACATATAAAGAGAAACAGACCATAAATCATCAAATTTATCGATACTCAGAACTCGAATTCAGTTTGCTTTTCATAACTAGAAACACTACTTACTTTCCACCAACATAAGGTACGCCCTTGGACATACTAGCAGGAAGATCTCCTTGTAAGCCAGGAATTAGTTCTGTCATAGCTCTGACTACGCTAGGGTCCTCGCTATAACTTTCATAGCATCGACCCCATCTAGGATCTCTACACACCTATTGTTATACAATTTGAGAATGTAAATTCGTTTTAAATTGATATGAGAAAAAAAACATCAACTGGAAGATCCACACTTACTGCAATACATGGAGCGAAAGCATACTGAATGCCAGTAGCTCTAACTTCTTTAGCAGTCGCAGCACCAATTCTCTTCACCAATTCCGGATCTCTGCATTTTTATCGATAAATTTATAAACTAAGTTAGTCTATTATTATATGAATCTTGTAATATAATCACATGATTTATAAAATTTGGTCATACCTCGTAGCTCCAAGGCCGATATTATGAGGGAACAAGGTAGCTTGATAGACATTGTTGTGGCCATGAACAGCATCAATACCATATATCATTGGAATTCCAAGTCTACTAGATAAGGAACCATTTTGGAAGGCGTTCACCATATCAACCCACTCTTGAGGAGTAGCTTGCACACGCGGCACGCTTCCACCTCCACTCAGAACACTTCCAATGGAGTAGTCCTTCATGATTTGGGGGGTTACCGCTTCACGATCAAGCTGTGTCATCTGACCAACTTTCTCCTCCAATGTCATTCGGCCTAATAGGTCCTTTATACGAGTATTTATCGGTTGCTTCGGATCCTTGTATTTCGTGTATGTTGACGAAGCATCTGCTGCCATGGATGCACAAACACACAACCACAAAACTCCCAATAAGGGGATTAAACTTCTTGAAATCATTGCTCTTAAATTTTTTCTTCAAAAGTAATCTGCAGAGGAACACATATTCACATTGTTAGATGATATGTAAAATTGCATTAATCTCACACAATAACATGATCATAATATTTACATAAAGATATTGAAAAGGAAAATAATACGTTCACATTACTATATGAAAAAACATATTCATCAATAAATAACAAAAAACTGAAATCAAGAAACTTGCATATATATACCAATTAATAGTAAATCAATATTGTGTTTATAGTTACAACTAAAAGATATTGCAGCACAAAATTATATACGACTATGAAGCAAAAAGGAACATACATGCAAAACAAAATATACCAAACCAGACAACAAAATAAACCAAAATTGTTGTCACATACACTTCAAAATATGCAAAAGTATAAGTCTAATATTCCACGAGTAGGGACTGCAGGTTCCGGTTAGAAAAACAGAGTTAATAACCTAGATTTTTTATTGAAAATTTGATATAAAGAATGAAGTAAAGGCGACGTAGTTATATAGTATATAGTAATGGGAGGAAATTGAGGTTGAGTGGGATTACGATACTGTTAATTGTTTGGTAATGGATAAGAATAAATATTATTGTAGATATATTAGGACATGATTCTGTAATAATGACCGGTTTATTTGCATATTATTACTATCCAAAATTGATGTCTACTTTCTTCTCTTTGAATTAGGATTGATTCTTAGTTTCTCTAAATAAATATTTAAATAAAGTTAGTTAAAAGTCAAACTTACAAATAAAAACAATTATTAAATTTAGACCATACGTTATGATTTGCCGAATTTGCATTCAAAAATCGAAAGAATACATATAAGAAGACAAGGAGAAAGTAAATAAGTTACCGCTATTATATCATAACAATGAGGAGATAAAATAAGTAATACTCCCTCCGTCCCTAAAAGATTGTCACATTTTGACTTTTGTTAGTCAAACATTACAAAATTTGATCATGAATTCCCATTAAACGATAAAAAATAATATAGTCTTGTGGGACCTTGTTAGATTCGTCTCAATATATATTTTTGAAATATTAACTTTTTATAATTTTTTCGCATATAGAATAATATATATTTATATTTGAAATCGTGTTTTGTTGACCACCAAAAGTCAAAATGTGACAATCTTTTAGGGACGGAGGGAGTATAATTTATGGGTATTAGATTTTCTTAGTTGTGCGACTTTCAAGCGTATAGGAAAATTGAAATCATTGAATACGTGCATGAACTTTTTTTAGTGGACTTTAACTAAGGTATTAAAGATAAGATACTTCACTTCTTATATATATAAACTAAAAATGACGTAAATTTCAAAATATTCTGATTACCAACGAAAACATGTTTTACTCAATTATTCAATTAATTGAGTTAATAATAGAAAAGTTTCTTACGAGTGATCAGAACGTCCTAGGTTCAAACTCACCTCATTATTAATTTACAAAAAAAACTATAAAATTATTTGAATCTCTAACGAAAGCCTTTTTCACTCAATTATTCAACTAACGATTCACATTTTTCATTTTTCTAAGTTCCTATTTCCAATTTTAAACAATAAAATAAGTGTTATTATAAGCTACTTTCTTAATTTAAACAGTAACTATAAAAACATATTTTAAAATATTTTACATAATTAAAATTAAACCCTAATTTCTTTTATTTTCTCTTTCAAAAGAAAAATGATAATGCCAACGAAAGGAAACGACATATAGTCAGGAGAATTTTAACGGGAAAACAAATCTTTGACTACCATGTATAATTCCTTATTGACATTTAATTTTATGATTTATAATTATAATATTAATTGTTAACGATAAAATACTTTTAAATCTATTTAAATAATAAAAATGTAACTAACTATAGTTAAAAATTAAAATTACGATGAAAATATAATTTAATAAAAAAGATTAAAAAAAATTAAACATAATTTTACTTTGACAATATAAACTTTGATAGTATAAAAATTGCTATGACATTATCACTAGCCATATAAAAACAACAGAAGACTATAATATGTTTACTATTTAACGAGTAACAATTACAAACGCCATTGATGTGAGAATTAAATCAACAATAAGTTGACAACTAATTGTCCTCACTAGCTCCTCACTGCTGATGTGGTTTGTTTGGTTCATGAACAGTGCTTCCTAGTCTCACAACAAGTCCATCAATGTCTCTAACGTACCCGACTTTCTGCCCCCACTTCTTCTCCTCCGGCTCGCTCACCGCCACCGCTCCGTTCTCCACCGCCCTCCTGAAGGCGGCGTCGACGTCCGCATAATCGAAACAAACCTCCACAGGGTTCCTTTTGTTGCTCGAGCTTGAAGGTATCTCTACCTCCCCTGTTAAGTCGTCCGTCTCATGTTGATGCAATGGTGTGAATGCTAACGTTGTTTCTCCACTTTCAAGCTCACCCCACCTACTTATCACAAAAAAATCAATTAACCTCATTTAATTTTTATATGATTATATCCCTACTCATTATGCACCAAATTATCCCTTGGAACGAATCTGTTACACTTCTATTATTTGACCATTTATTATCTTCTATTATTTGACCATTTATTATGTAATTTTTCATGCACCAGGCCACCATACCCTAACAACTTACATGCTAAGATTGATTAGCCACATCTCTAATTAAAAGAAAAAAAACTAATACTACCTCCAATTGGGACAAAACAATACTACTGCCTCTAACTCAAAAACTTATTATAAACTACTTCATCCGTTCTATTTTACTCGTCATTCTAGCATTTAGACATATATTAAGAAAAAATAAAACAGAATATAAGAAAAAGTAAAACAGAATAAAAAAGTACATTGAAAACGTTCCGCTCTATTTTACTTGTCATTCTAGTATTTGCACATATACTAAAAAAGAGTAAAACAGAATCAAAAAATACATTGAAAATCTAAAATTACAATCAATTGAAACTATATAATTAGTTGATTGATAAATTTAAAGTAAAAAATAATTAAAGGATATATTAAAAATATAAATTTATAACTAATTTATGCTAGAACGATAAATATTTAGAAACAAAAATGTGAGGCGAGAACGACAAGTAAAAAAGAACGGACGAAATATTATATTATTTATCATTTTCATGACAAAATTTTGATTTTTTTTTTCAACTTTTAGAGATCATAAGTTAAAAATAATAAAAACACAAATTGATAAAATAACAATTGTTCAAAATTAAGTATATTATATCCATGAATGTAAACATGATTACATAAACCCAATACTCATTTTTGGATGCATAAATTGATTTAGCACACATAGAGTTTTTTGCAGCAATGGTCCCAGTAAATTAGGCTGAATTGCACTTTGGTCCCTGTAATTGATAGCGTTGCAGTCTAAGTCCTTAATAGTGTATACATTGTGTGGATTTAGTCCCATTTTTAACGGAACCGTTACTTTTGAAGTATTTTTGGAGTTTTGGGGTCAAAATGAAAATTTTCAAAAATTTTGGGTCATGTAGAGTTTTTGGTGCACATTTAGTCCTTGTTAATTTCTTTTGGGTGCACATTTAGTCCTTTTTTCTTTCTTGTTATTATTATCATTAATATTATTATTATTTTCATTATTTTATGTTAATTATTATTCTTATTATTATTATGTAAAATAAAAATAAAATAATCTAACCCCCACCCCTCTTCATCGACAAATTAGGAAGAATGACACCTTTTCTAGAATTTTTTTAAAATTCTTGGCACCCATGACTTTTTTTATAATAGATGGCACTGGGGGAATGACTAAATTACTCCCGATATTTTGATTCACTTTTTTCAATTTCGCTTCGCATTTTTTTCAATTTTTTTCTAGTAAAAAGATTCGATTTTGGTAGTTGTTTTAGCTAAAAGTTTCAATTTTTTGGTAGTTATTTGGCAAAAAGTGTTAGATTTTTTGTAGTTTTTTCGCAAAAAGATTCGATTTTCGTTGTTTTCGCAAAATATTCAATTTTGGTAGTTGTTTGGCGAAAAGTGTTCGCTTTTGGTAGTTGTTTGCCAAAAAAGTTACCAAAACCAAACTAATTTCGCCAAAATCAAAACTATTAGTTAAAACAAATACCAAAATCGAACCCCTTTTACTTGCAAATATAAAAGAAAAAGAAAGAAAAAATTGATAAGAAAATAAACAAAATGAAATAAAAATTGAAAAACAAATTGAAAAAAATCGAAAATCTCCCTCATCATCGTCCTCGACCTCCCCGCTCCCTCTTCCCCACTTTTCCAATAGAAATGCCCCCCCCCCTCGAAAACACACCACACCACCACTTTAATAATAATAACAATAATAATTAAAATAATAATGAGAATAATAGTAATAATAATTAGGATAATAATAACAATGAAAATAATAATGAGAATAATGCGGATAATAATAATGAAATAATGAAAATAATAATGAGAATAATGATGATAATAATGATAATAATAGTAATGGAAATAATAATAATATAATAATAATATTAATAATATGAAAATTTTATTTTAATAATGAATATGATAATAATAGTAATTAACAAGGACTAAATACGAACCAAAAATTGCATGGCCCAAGTAATTAACATAAAAATAATAATAATATTAATAATATTAATGATAATAATAACAAGAAAGAAAAAAGGACTAAATATGCACCTAAAAGAATTGACAAGGACTAAATGTGCACCAAAAACTCTACATGACCCAAATTTTTTGAAAATTTTCATTTTGACCCCAAAACTCCACAAATCGTTCAAAAGTAACGGTTCCATTAAAAATGGGACTAAATCCACACAATGTGTACATTATCAAGGACTTAGACTGCAACGCTCTCAATTACAGGGACCAAAGTGCAATTCAGCCCAATTTACTGGGACCATTGCTGCAAAAAACTCGCACACATACACAAATCATAATGCTACCATATAACAATTTTTTATAATAATCACATTGAATGAATATTGTCTAAATTCAACAAATTGCATAAAGTATTGAAGATAATAATAAAGAATATTAAAAAAAGTACCTGTGATTTTGATCTAGACGACGAACATTAGTGCCGAAGGCTTTAGCGTAAAATGCAACAGATTTAGCAACATCTTTCACATATACTACTGTGTATGCATATGCTGGGCTTAGATTTGAAGACATTTTCTTATTTTTAATCTCTTTTTTAATCGATCACATAAATTATTATTTATAAGCAATAATGCAAAGAGAAGATCTATAATACGTGGAGTAGCTATACTCCTCAAAGCTGACACGTGTACGCTTTGCTCTACTTGGCAGCTTCGGGTGCAGCCACGTGGTTATTTTAATTTCTTGACAGTTATTTTGTTTGCATTCATAGTCAAATGCTATAGAAATTGCCAAAATGGACCAACTTATTTGTTATAGGTTCATTTCATTAACCTTTTTTTTTTTGTAATGAGCGATTGGTTAAATCATGATTGAAATTTGCTCGTTCTGTAATTCGAACATGTCATGAAATGTTTCCATGAATTGAAATTTATCTAATACGATATGATTTGTTTTAATGCGGATGATTTATTAATGAAACCATATTTGTCTAAAGCCCTTATCGTTAAGGTTTTAGGAGAGTGAAAATAAAGAACAATGAAAATATCCTTCGTAAAATTACCTAATTTGTTTGTTTTACCGGAAAATGGTGGAGTGATCAAATTGGGTGTCTTTTACAGTATTAGTAATATTTGATCGATCTAAAACGTGAGTAATTTAATTAGTGTTTTTTAAAGCGTTAGTGATGTTCTCAGCCATATTTTTTCTTTTTGTGTACATTAACGATGAGGTGAATATCGAACTCAGGACCTTCAGGTCACTAGCAAGAGCCTTTTCCACGTTAATCTTATCTTAATCGGTTTAGTGTTATATGCCATGTCACCGATTAATATAGAAGTTCCAAATTGGCTATTCATCTGATCAATTTTCATTTGCTCATGTCTTTTTCTTTACACAACCACTAAGAACTAATAATACATTTTTTTTAAAAGAAGTAGCATTATTAGTATGCTGAAAGAATGACAATTCAAGAAAAATTGTCTTCCTGCTGTCTGAAGCAAGAAGCAATTTCTCTAGTAATTCTAATTATTAATCAATTTGACAAACACACTTGTTATTGGGATGCTTTAAGCTGATTAGGAAGAGTTGTGGTGAGGCCATATCCAAATGGAAACAATGGATCATAATGAGAATCACCAACATTCATAGGAAGCTGATCAACTGACTTGAACCATGTCCTAGGAAGCTTTCCTGTAAAATCGAAGTCCCCGAACAGAACATCTGCGACGCCTTGGCCTTCACTCCCTGGAAGCCAAGCTGCAACTAGAGCATCCATTGTTTCGAGATATGGCTCGATTACTAGAGGCCGCCCGGAGATGATAACCACAACACATTTTACCTTTCCACAGACATTCTTGATTGCGTTTACACCAGATTCTGGCAGTGTCAAGTTCATGTCATCGCCATAGTATTCTACGTATGGTGGTTCTCCCACAACAACGATGGCATAAGAGAAGTTGTTGGAATCCATAAACTCGCTGTCGGGGTTCTCATTGTGGACTACTTCTGTGAGAGAGTCAACTGTGTTTTTTACACCCTCCAAGATTGTTGTGCCTCTTGTAAGATTGCCAGAGCTGCCTAGCCATGAGATTGTCCACCCCCCAGATTGATAACCAATGCTGTTGGCATGACTTCCTGCAACGAGTATCTTTTCCGCGCTCTTTGAAAGGGGAAGCAATGGATCATTCATGTCTTTACCGTTCTTGAGAAGCACAAGTGACTTCCTCACAGCTTCTCTAGCCAATTCCCTGTGCTCCTATATTCAGAAACACATGCATTATCAATACCAAAAGAATTATATATATGTAGGTTAAACGGAAGGTATTTCGTGCACGGGGGAAGATGAGACCTGGCTTCCCAACTGGTTCACAAGGGAATAATCAGCCAGTGGGCTCTCAAACAGCCCCATCAGAAACTTCACTCTAAGTATCCTCCTTACTGCGTCGTTAATCCTGCTCATGGGAACGATGTTCTTCTTCACCAACATTGTCAACTCATCTTGAAATTCCACATAGTTATTTGGAACCATGATCTGCAATCGACAACTTGTGAATCTTAGCCACCTCAAGAAAAAGCCTTTAAATACAAAAGTGGTCAAGAAAAAAAGGTACAACTGACCATGTCAAGGCCTGCATTTACTGAAGCTTGAACCGAGTAAGTATAGTTTGCGCCAGGAGGAGAGGTAATTCGGTCTATACCTTCCCAATCTGAAATGACAAACCCCTGAAAATGTACATCTAGGATCAAATTTTCGGAGGGTGACCTGAGGTCTTGAATTGCAATAACAGATAACAATGAGCTAATCGACCAACATACTTTACTTTCGTCTGATCCTCGACATGTGCATTTATGATCTTCAATAGAAATCTGAGATTAAGACGGACCAACCACCGTAGATAGGGTGATTTAATACTTTACCTTGAATTTAAGCTGTTTCTTGAGGACTCCAGTAACAAGGTCATGATTAGCATGCATCTTCACCCCATTCCAGCTTGAGTAAGATATCATCACTGTTGCAACACCTTTCCTTATGGAGTCTAAATATGCAGGCATGTGAATGTTGCGCAATCCATTGACGTCGATTATAGTATTGTTCTCATCAATACCATTGATCGTTCCACCATCTCCCACGAAATGCTTAGCGCATGCTATAACTTTAGTCCTGCGGATAAAAATATCCACAATGTATCAGAATTCATGTCAACAGTAATAGCAACTCACAGCAGATATGTTCTGCATACAGAACTTTGAAAGCTGCAATTTTACACGACAAATCACTACTCCCCGTATCAATGCACGTTCGATAGATATGCAAGGTAACAGGGGAAGAAGTGAAGAGTTATAAAGGGAAGGGATGTTCTCCTACCCCTCGGGGCTGACGTACGGGAAGTCCCTTGGATAGTGATCTGGAATATCCCCTTGTAAGCCAGGTATTATCTCAGTCATTTCCTGGACAATAGTATGATCTTCACTATAGCTCTCATAACAACGACCCCATCTAGGGTCCCTACAAACCTATTACAACATATACACCAAAGTGAATATTGAGTTCATCTCCATAACTAATACTCTACTGTCTCTACACACATTAAGAAAATGACGAAAAAGAGATGACATTTAACTTACAGCTATGGAAGGAGCAAAGGTATATGGGATTCCTGTTGCTCTGAGTTCAAGAGCCGTCGCGACCCCTATTCTCTTAACTAGTTTTGGATCCCTAAAATAACAAGAAAACAAGAATTGATCATTACTGACAAAAGCGCAACACTACAACCATACTAATTACTGCTTCTGCATTTGTAAAGATGCACAAAATGTAGGAACCGAAAGCTACACAACTCCAAATAGCCAAAATATCCAATCATCCTTTCATCGAATTTGAAGATAGAAGTTCAATTCTTTTTACCTTGTTGCTCCAAGACCAATATTATGAGGAAATATGGTGGCATTGTAGACACTGTTATGGCCATGGACAGCATCAATACCATAAATCATGGGAATTCCAAGACGAGTCGAAAGTGCACCCTCTTGAAACTCATTCATCATATTCACCATTGTCTCAGCCGAAGCATTCACAGGTGATGGATAAAATCCTCCACCTAATGCACTCCCTAAATAATCGATCGATAATGTCAACATTTATCTCCAATGATGCTACATTTCGAATATGAACAAGAATTATTCAAGTTATCACTCACAACCAGTCAACCACCAACTAAAAAATCCACTTCCACTAAAGTAAAAGACACTTACTACATCCTTAAGACATGACGACCCTCGAATGGAGTGCAAGTACTATTATCTACTACTTCACAATGGATAAGAATCGTAATTTTCGTAAGTAGTGTAACAAGTCATTTTAATATATTACGTACCAATAAAATACTTGTTGATTACATCTCTGGAAGCAACTTCTCTATCTATCTGTGTCATCTGACCAATCTTCTCCTCAAGAGTCATCCTATTCATCAAGTCTCTCATCCTAACATTCAATGGCTGTTTTGGGTCCTTGTACTTCATGTATTCCTCCTCTGCCCCTTGCTTCATCATCATCACCAACAATATCACAAATATTTCTATATAAACCTTCATGGGTATTCTTGGAAATAACTCCATTTCTGGTTTCTTGAAAACCAAACAATATGGTAATCTACAAAAAATGCTACTATCAAAGAAATCAAGAATAATTTACTTTATAGATATGAAATGCTCAAAACAATGTATCATTAATATATACTGGACTATAGCAAGATGGGCATGCATCATTCGTGATATATCAATAATTTATTTAAGTTATCTGTTTCAAAAATTGATATGGCCAATTGGCTATAATTCAGTAGGTTCTGCAGAATTTGATGATTGTGTGAGTATACAACAATATTAAAAGATATCTAGACGTGCTAGTTGTCAACAGCCCTACTATCAACTCTTTTATTGGTAGTAAAAAACATTATCGGTTTTTCTAATACGTACGCTCAAAGAGTCAAAGTACGTCTTAATATTTGAAATGTACGTGTTAATACATGATTAAGCATAATTAATCATATGGTTAATAATCCAAACAATTGGATATTTAAAGCACAAATGCAGTAACTTCTGTATTTCTAACAAATACTCGTGTTTTAAGGATATATTTTAAAAAAATCCGAACAAAAACGAGGATTTATACCGATAACATAACTAACGGTCATTATAATTTATAAATCATGATATTGGGCGGTGAAATCTTGAATGATGAGAAAATGATATCTTGAATAATACTCCATACCTGCTCATGATGATATGATATGAAGTAAAAAAATACTCCCTCCGTCCCTAAAAGATTGTCACATTTTGACTTTGGTTAGTCAAACATTACAAAATTTGATCATGAATTCTCATTAAATGATAAGAAATAATATAGTCTTGTGGGACCTTGTTAGATTCGTCTCAATATATATTTTTGAAATATTAACTGTTTATAATTTTTTCGCATGTAGGATAATAGATATTTATATTTTAAATCGTGTTTTGTTGACCACCAAAAGTCAAAATGTGACAATCTTTTGGGACGGAGGGAGTAATTTAATAATGCATGCAATTGTGCCCATGTGAAAAGGATATTATAATTTGTCCACCTTACTTTTAGGCACGGATAAAAAACCTTCTTTTTCTTCTTTTATGTGTTTGAGCAACAAGTTGGCCTTTTTTAATTTATATTTTGCATGATATATATGCATTGATACTATATTTTGCATGCATCAAGTTGAATTACTGAGAAACAACTACAAAAAAAGAATCAAAGATCGATGGACATCAATTATTTTTAATTTTTATGTGTCTTATAAATTGTCATCTGCTTAAAAAATATACTATAGGAATTAGCCAATTAGGTTCAACGAATTTGAAAGTCACGGTGAACGAAGAAATAATTTATTTTATTATTTTTGTTTATGATCATTATATTTCGATCATACATGATTAAAACTAAACGCTCTCAAATCACTATATTCACATATCTGGACTAATGTCTCATTTGACTATACATGTTTCTGATCATTCAACGTTCGATCATACATGTTTCAAAATATCTAATTCGATCATGCATCTTTTAACAAAATGTCCCATCAGATCACGTCTTGAAGATCACCGTTAACTCAACTGTTAATGATGTCACGTGTTAGTATCTTTAGGCATAATGATGTTTTGAAGTAGTAGGAGTTTTGTTGATTGAAACAAAGAATATGAAGAAGTACACCTTTTCTTGTAACAAAAAAGAAACATATACAACAGGAAGGTAGCCTATGTGAAATAGAAAAGGTATATTCATTTCGAAAGAAAACATACGTTTCTTGATTGAAGAAACTAAAGGTGTTGTGGGATTCTTAGCAAATGGAGAAATGTATATATAATCATCAAATGTGGGATATTTTTTTTACAAATTATTACACAATCTTTGAATTAGAAAGAAACCAAGAAATTGCAATGGATAATATGAGCAAAGGATCAACACCAATCTATGAAGATTTTGTGCCAACATCAGAGGTTGTCTCTCTTGAGGATTCTGATACACTTCACCTTCATCTCCCAGGTTAGGATTTTGCTAATTTGGTAGTATGAATATTTTGTGTAGTCGTTTTGACGTTTAATTTGCGATCAGTATGTATATATGTCGCCATATTGCTTATCATGCATGTGACTTTTAGGTCACCTATTAAAAAACTCTAGTTGAGATATTGATGGCGCCACTATTGTTGCTATGCTTTATTCCAGTTTACACTCAATGAGTAGCGACTACCAGTTCAGTTAAATCTTGACACGTTCGTTTCACCGGATTGTGCAGGTTTCAAGAAAGAACAAATGAGAGTGCAGTTAACCAGAGGAATTCTAAGGATCAGTGGATCAATGCCAATTGGTGACAACAAAGTGAAACGTTTCCAAAAGGAATTTCCAATTGCTCAAAATTGTGACACTAACAAGATTACTGCAAGATTTGACAATGGCATTCTCCATGTCAAACAACCCAAATTTATCACTCCACCAGCACCAACACCAACACCAATACCATCACAACAACACCATAAATTGCCACCACCACCACCACCAACGACCCCGTCCCCTGCACCTCAAGAACCCAAGAAGCCTGCAAATGTAGGGGAGAATCTAACGAGAAATGAAGAGAAAAGTGAGGCGAAGAAAGGCAATGTGGCCACTGGGAAAGAGGATGGTGCTATGCTTACTAAAACAGAGAATTATGGGAAAATGGTAGGTGCCATGGGGAAGAGGTTGAAGATGCAGAGGACAGTCATATATGTTGTGTTGGCTGCTCTTTTCACTTGTATAGTTGCCATCTATGTCAAAAGCTTGATCATCTCTTTCAGACAACCTAAGAACTCATACTAATTTGCATCTTATGTTGTTGTACTTATAATATACATGTAAGATCTAACATGTACTATTCTTAAATTAAAGTGATTAAATTGATGATAAACTATTTGGCATTTGCTCTTTATTACTTCCCAACACCTCCATTAGTAATTGCGCTAACTGACTCGTTAACTTATCGAGTCGAATAGGATATTAAAATTATGTCCACTAAGTAAATTACCTAACTCGTCACACCTCCATTCTTATCAAATTAGATACTCCAATACTAAATTCGACTCGACTCGACTCGTTTTCAATCCCAATTACAACTCTCAACAAGTTATTGTTACATCTTAGAAGAGGAAAAAATGACAACTGTTTTGGTGTGCATATAACAGATCAGCTTTGTCCCAAACCCCAACATCTACATAGAGATCCGATACAATAACTCCATAAACTATTTTTTTACATCTTCTCACTTTCAACCATTCTTGAATCTTGATAACATGAACAAACAACAAAAAGTCAAAACTCCTACAACCCATCTACTACAATCTACATGTTCCCTAAGTACACATCACCACTCAAATCACCATATTATGTTAAAAGAATTTAACATATACACATCACCACTCAAATCACTATATTATGTTAAAAGAATTTAACATATACTAATATTAAAATCAACTGGTTATAAATTTGGTAAATGATCATTGGAGAATAAAGAAGTGATTTTTATTGGAGAAAACAGAAGTGAATATGATATGAGTTACTGATCATATCACAAAACTATAATTTGGTAAATTATCCAAATCGAAAAAACAAAGTTTTTGAGAGGCAACCCACTTCACAGACTAGTCACTTTCATATTCTTGTTACTTCATACTCCTCACATCCCCACTAGGCAGAGGGCCACTCTGCATTCAATATTTGCCAGTCTTCTTAAAAGCACTAGATAAGCTATGTGAGTTTAATAGTCTTCAATTAGTTTCTTTTATTTTTTGTCTTCTTTTGTCCACATGTTGTCATCTGTTTGTTGGGTTGTTTATTATCATGTGGTAATCAGCTTTCTGCATGTTCAACTTGTTTGTTTTCTGTTTTGAATATTGTCTAATAATGCATTCTTGAACTGCTTCTAGTTACACTTGTACAAAATGGTTTGTACAGTGTTGTGGTACAATCTTTATTGTCTAAAAATGCATTCTTGAACTGTTTTTTGTGTTTTCAATTCTTTGTTGAATGTTGTTGATTTCTGATTGCTTAATCTCAATGGCTTGTTGAATTGAATCTGTTTAGGTTGAGTGATTTGCTTGAGCCGATTGTATGTTTTGTTTCGATGTTTTGATGAAGTGGGAGAGGTAAAGAAGAAAAGGGATGAAATCAATTTGTTTGATGGTTCTATGTTTGGTAGAGTTGGTGCTAGCTAATGTAGATGTAGAGGCATTATTGGGGCTAAAAAAGGGTATTGAGAAAGACCCTTATGAGAAAGTTCTTGTTTCATGGGATTCGAAGTCTTTAGCACATGATGGTTGCCCCCGGGATTGGTATGGTGTTACTTGCGATGAGGGTCATGTGGTTTCGATAACTCTAGTTGATACTGGGCTGGTAGGAGTATTTGACTTCTCTGCTATTAGCGGGCTTGAAAAGCTAAGGAATTTGTCAGTTTCGAATAATCAGTTGAGTGGCACTATCACGAAGGAGGTTGGATTGATCAAGTCACTGGAATATTTAGATCTTTCTCGCAATTTGTTTAGTGGTCCAATTCCATCTCAACTGACTGAATTAAAGAACATGGTGCTACTAAATCTCTCATCAAATAATTTGGAAGGGGTTGTTCCCTCTGATTTTGGAACGCTTAAGGAGCTGAAGTATCTTGATATGCACTCTAATGTTTTGACTGGTAACATCATGGATTTGTTAGCCCAATTAGGTAGTGTCGTGTTTGTTGACCTCAGCAACAATGGCTTCTCTGGTTCTTTGGATATAGGACTTGGAAATGCTGACTTTGTGTCTTCAATCAACTATTTGAATATCAGTCGGAATAACTTGGGCGATGAGCTTTTTCCTCATGATGGGATGCCGTTTTTTGACAATCTTGAGGTGTTCGATGCAAGTGATAATCACTTTACTGGAAATCTGCCATCTTTCAATTTTGTTGTATCCCTCCGGATACTTAGGCTTGGACGAAATATGTTATCAGGGTCCTTACCAGAAGCTCTTCTGCAAGAGAGTTCAACTCTTTTGACTGAGTTGGATATCAGCCACAATCAGTTGGAGGGTAAGTTCACAAATTTTACCTCTTGAAATGGTATCTATTCGCATTTTTATTAGTGCTTACATTTTGCTTTATTGTTATAATATATGGAAATAAACTGAATATAGAAGCAGTTTACCTTAATTTTGTATCTGATTCTATACTCTTGATTCCTCTAGATTAACTTTCCTTTGGAAATGTTGGCATTTTACATTTGAGATACTGCCTTTTCTCTTTCTTTTTGGTAGTCATAATTTGCTAGTGGCAAATATTCAGCGATGGCATGCTTGAATCTTGATAGCCTTTCAGCTAGGTCCATGAAGCACCTGGTAAAATCGACAAAATTTCGAACTTCAAGAAACGTTTAACTATCTTCGAGAATACATTAGGTTTGAATATTTGATAATAGGTTTTAATGCAAGAAGTATTTAGAACTCAATATATAGGACATTAGGGCAATGGTATTCTCCCCATAGTTAAGCTTCTGCCACTCAAGGGCCCAAACTATTGCACGCACCCGATGAAAACCCCCAGCAAGCTTCCACACCGTGGGGCATTGTTTGCGCACATAATAACCCACAATGTAGAACACACGGCCGGTGGTGGTACGTGGATACGTGGAAATAGTACCACCCCTCATCAAGTACTTCAAATATGCTCAATCCTTAATGAAGTTAGTAATCGAGCTTCTGTCTGCAATTAAATGTTTTCAATTCTGGAGATGTGACAACAAGTTATTGAGCTTCTGTTGCCGATTCTATAATCTTTGAAGGTTTAGTCGTAATTTGTCAATAATTATATTGAGAACAGTATGGAACTTGATGTGTATTTAGATTGTCTTTGTGAATCTCAATTATATATTGTTTAATTTTAAATATTTTCTAATGACAGGACCAGTAGGGACCATCAGCTCTGCAACTTTAAGAAATATAAACTTGTCATTTAACAAGTTATCCGGCCCTTTACCTGCTAAGGTTGGACATTGTGCAACCATAGATCTCAGTAACAATATGTTTACGGGAAACTTGTCCAGAATACAGGCCTGGGGTAATTACATCGAAGTTATTATGTTAAACTCAAACTTACTGGTGGGGGCCTTGCCGGAACGAACTTCACAATTTTTAAGGCTAACTTCATTAAGGATTTCCAACAACTCGTTGGAAGGAGTTCTTCCACCTGTTTTAAGCACATATCCAGAATTAAAAACAATTGACTTGAGCCTAAACCAACTCAGTGGTTCCTTGCTTGCGGACCTTTTCAATTCATCTAGATTGATCAACATTAACATGTCATTTAACAATTTTGAAGGCGTCATACCTGTTGACGCACTTAACAGCCGGAATTTTAGCCTGGTATCTCTTGATCTCTCCCATAATGGGCTCACCGGAATATTGCCTACGGATCTTGATAAATTCCAACACATGATGTATCTTGACCTATCTCACAACCATCTAGAGGGAAGCATCCCTGTGGACCTTCCAGTAGAACTTCAAGTATTTAATGTATCTTACAATAACTTATCTGGAACAGTACCTGAAAACCTACAAAGATTCCCTGATTCAGCATTTCATCCTGGAAATAACCTCCTTACTGTTCCAGGCGAGTCAAATTCGCAGCAGGGAGAGCTAAAAGTGAACCCCGATAGGCATGGTTCTCATATGAGCTCAGGAATTAGGGCTGCCCTCATTGCAGGACTTGTTGGTGGTTCTGTTATCATTGCAGTAGTGTTGTTACTAATCTGTTACAGATCCCGTGAACTGAAAGATAAAAAGACCGACTACAAAGGAACTGAGAAAACAATAGGTATGCATGCATTGTCAACGTTATTTTTCTTTTATTTAAAACATTGCGTAAATGCTATTCTTTAAGTTTTTTTTTCTTCATAACCAAGCAGATCAATCATCCTTGTCCAAAGTAGAGTCTGGACATGACCCCGCAGGCACTTCATCTTCTGATAGAAAAGTTGAAAATTTGTTAACTCGTGAACCAATGAAAACAACCGATGATATGTCATCTCCAGTATCTGTGATGTCCACATCTCAAACCTCCACAACTAATGTCCAATCTCTTTCAGAAATTCCTAGTTCACTCACAGTTTGTTCTCCCGATAAACTTGCTGGAGATCTTCATCTTTTCTATAAAACACTAAGGTTTACTGCAGAAGACTTGTCATGTGCTCCTGCTGAAATTGTTGGTACAAGTTGCCATGGAACACTTTACAAAGCTGTAGTTGGGGGTACGCATGTACTTGCCGTCAAATGGTTAAAGGAAGGACTAGCTAAAGGAAGAGGTGAATTTGCAAGAGAAGCGAGAAAACTGGGAAATATCAGGCATCCTAATTTGGTTTCTCTGCAGGGTTTTTACTGGGGTCCAAAGGATCATGAGAAGCTCATAATGTCAAATTATATAAATGCCCCGTGTTTAGCTTTATGCCTCCATGGTAAGATGATGTTTTTTATCTCCAACTTCAGAAAAATCTTAAATTGTTTCAGCCTTCTGAAATGATGGTAAACTTGCCCCATAATTGATACATCTTCAACGTGTTCAAATTTTATGCTCAATCTACTCCTTTTAGGATTGTACAACGAGAATCATCAAGAGTTGCCATGATGTCAGCTATTAAAAATAAATCTTTGCTCTGCTTATGTATCCTATTTCCCCTCTATCAGATTTGATAGGTATGTAGAATTAAATTCATGAAAATATACCAGTTCTTAAGTTGATTTACATTATTTTGAAGTTTTGCATTGAGCTGAGGGCAGTGTTGAATGATGATGGTGGCATTAGTTAAAATTTATAAGCGGATATCTTAATGTGATTGCCTGCCGCTTACAACTCTAAAATCGCATTTTCTTTCTTTTCGTAGATGAGGATGTGAAGAAGGCACATCCTTTATCTCTCAATGAACGCTTCAAGATTGCTATAGATGTGGCGCGCTGTCTCAACTACCTTCATAATGAGAGGTCAATTCCCCATGGAAATTTGAAATCAACAAATATCTTGGTTGAAGGCCCTAACTCAAATGCACTCCTGACTGATTACAGTCTTCATAGGATAATGTCGTCAGCTGGAACGACAGAGCAAGTATTGACTGCAGGTGTTCTTGGTTACCGGCCTCCTGAATTCGCTACCACAAGTAAACCATGCCCTTCTATGAAAAGTGATGTTTATGCTTTCGGAGTAATCTTGTTGGAGCTTCTCACAGGACATGATCCAGCAGAAATAATTCCCGTCAACTCTGAAATTTTAGATCTAACAGAATGGGTCAGGTTGTTGGTCGCACAAAAGCGTTCTATCGAATGCTTTGATCAACACATTTTGGCCACACGGGGTGCAGAGCGCTTACAGAATTGCCTCGACAACATGCTCCAGATTGCTCTGAGATGTATACTTCCCGCGGCTGAAAGACCAGATATGAAAACGGTTTTTGATGAGCTTTCTGCAACAGTTTTAGAATACACCACAGAGAGGTAAATTCAGTTACTATATACATTAAGTAGAGCTGATCTATTCTTTGGTAGCATAGCTGTTTAGCCCTCATTCTTAGTGTTCTCTGATTTGATTTCACAACTTCAAATCCTAATTAATTTTACTTATTCATTTCATGATAGATTAGGAGGAAAGAATAAATATTCTTGTATATGAATGAATCATGATATCTCATTCTTGCAGACAGTTATTTGTTAAATTCGCAATCTTAATTTTCTCCGTTAGTTCAAAAACAACATTAAAAAACATCACTTCGATCACTTAACACGTTTTATGTAACATTTCATAACACATAACTATCAACTCTTAATTTTTCTAAAATAATTATATTTGGAATGCCGCGTTTGAAAACTCCGCATTGATGTGTCATCTATCGAGATTTCAATCACTGATAGTACAAAAAAACGTCATTTTCTTTTGGTTTCCATGTTGGAGTTATTTCATGGACCTGGTCACTATTGATATGTTTTATATGAGACTGAGTCCAAAATCAAATGCCGGTCTTCATAATCTGCAATTACTGAAGTTAAATGTGCTAAACAAATTCTAAAATTCTCATTCATATATAGTTGCATAATGACATTGACAATATGGTTGACATGAGACTTTTAGTGTGTTTTGGTAATATTTTGTCAACTATTTATAAGGGCCACATGAAAAAAAATGATATAAAACATACTTATTTTATATAGTTCGACATGAATCATTATACATGTTTATAAAATAGATGTAATGCTCGTACAACATGTGTTTTATACACTTTAATTTTGAAAATTATTTCAAAAGTTATGTGTGAATAGTCGATGGCTCAATAGCCATCTGGCTCAACTTTTTATGTAATAGGACAAATTCTGCTGGAGACAAATAGTAATTTTTTTTAAAGATACAAACTTATCATGAAAATACGAGTATAAGTATAATATGAGTATTTATAATTTTTTCCTAATACTGATAATAGTCGAACTAATAACTTATTATGAGCTGTAATTGATGATTTATTCGCAATGGAATATCTGTTTGTCATTTTCCAACTAATACTCGTATTGACATATTATTTTTGACACCCAATATTGAACTGTAATTCATATAATCATATCCACTTGCAGATTTTCTTCCATATGGCAACATTTAAATAAATATTTTAATGCGACTAATATAATTTCAAGATTGATTTTTCAATTGATAGGCCAATAAATCGGATGAAGGCAATATAACACACAATTTATTTGGCACCAAAAAAAGTTTTAATCTACCTTCATATCAACTTTACAGTGATGGTTTTTTGTACTGAAAATTCTATCTTAAAATATTTGTTTGCTTCAAAATAACAATTAGTATTTTTTTCATTTACATTTGACTATATTCAATTGCATATTTATTTTAAAGTATAACAATGATATCTAATTTATGACAGATAAAAGAAAATCTTACATGCGTATTTGATAAATTATTTTTAATCTAAACAATCCTTTATGTTGATGAGATTGCATAAATATATTCTATGTATACGGGGTATATTATTCTATCTGTGGCACTAAACTATTATTATATTATATTAGAATCATTAAACTTTAATTTTATATTAACTATATTATTATTTGTATATTAAATATAATAACAGTATATATGTAATTTTTAATTTATTATAACATTACTTTAGATTTATATAATATTACAATATAATTAAAAATTAATACTATATCTTAAAATATATATTTGAAATATTAATATTATTTCTATAGTATCATTTTATAATATGATGAGTTTATTAATATATAAATATTTTTTGATATTAATTTATTTTTATTATCATATATTAAATATGTAAGAGAGATTATTATTGATAATATACCAAACAATGTAATGAAACGACGCTAAACAATTCTTTCACATGTGAAATTCTTTCCGGCCTCCATTTTATTACTTTAATTGACGTGTTTTTTTTTTCGAATACTATGATCCAGGACAAATTATGGTTCGTGACATTTTGCGATAGTGATGGACGGACGAATTCAACATTGTAAACAAATGGAAAATATTTTGATTTGTGAATTTAGCTGTCACACTCGCAAAATTGTAATGCATGCATTTTTTTTATGTACTCTTCGATTTAATCAAGGTGATGAAGCTTGAGTGACCTCTTCTTACCCACTTGCAATGTTTTTTAATGAATATAAATTATAAATATAACATGTTTTCAACCATAAGAGATGAAAATTTAAAATAAACAACTAATCTGAGAGTTAGAGTAAAAACATTTTACCACTTCAACCATTTTAGTGTACTTTATTCTTTCTTTACAATTTCAACCCCTTTGGTCTACCTAATCTCAGAATTTTATTATTTCGTCACTCTAATTTAAATTACAATATCATAAAAGAGTAAGAAAATATGGAGTACATGATAATTCAATGACGATTGACGAATGAGATATAGACTTGCTGATTCAATTAGGCTTATTTTCATTTTGTACTTTTTACTGTAGGCGAAATTTCAAAATGCACCATAATACTTTCTTAAGCATCAATTTGTACATGTATTACATTTTGTCTCACTTTACCCCCTAAAATGCAGAATTAGATGAATTTCTGTTTTACAAGAAGGACAAAATCGAGATATTACATATATTCAACTTTTGGGACTCTTTTGAAAAATCGGGGGAGGGGGCTGGTCACGAGTTTGCAGGGAGGGGGACTGGTCGGGAGTTTGCAGGGAGGGGAGGCTGGTCGCGAGTTTGCACGGGAGTGTATGTAATGGTGGGCTATAAAGTTTTATTTAGTGGTGATGGTGGTGGTGAGTGTGGGTAGGGAAGGTGCCGATAGATGTGAGGAAGAAAAAGTGAATGGGTCGGGGTTAATTTTTAATTTTGATATTATCAAAAAGTGCCCAACAAACTAATAAGTCTATTATTCCAAGTTTGCCCTTCTTTTACATTAATTTAGGGTCTACATTTATATTTTAGGGGACAAAATAAAAAAAGAAAAGAAAATATAAAATGTAAATTGAGGCTTAGAAAAATATTAGGATATACTTTCCAGTAAAGGGTACAAAATGAAATAAATCACCTATCAATTATTACCTATCAATTGAAAGTTCAATTTTATTCTAGTATTGAATTAGTGTTAAGGATGAAACTTTAATATGCGTCCAACTCGAACAAATATTTAATTTTTTTTCTAACAAAATTCTTAATCAAATTTTAGATGAATCAGCTGATGACTTAATAGTTTAGTGGCATCCGACCCAATCTTACAAATAAAAGGTCTTGGGTCGAACCTTATTAGAGAAATTTTTATCTCATATTATACTTTTACTCTACATTAGTTAGGAATTTATGTATTTATTATTTGTAATACCATTATATTCATAATTCATCGCTAATTTACAAAAAAAACAAATTAAATGGACCAAATGATAAATATTTGAAAACATAACTATAAAAAATGGTTATAAAACGTTGGGTGGGCAATGGCTCCATTTTCTTAAACTACAGACGGCCCCCGACTATCAACAAACCATGGCTCCAATGTGTATTATCAATTAAATATAAATAATTGAGCCATAATATTGAACTGTCCTTTTATAATTATAAGAAATTTGAAACCCTCAAATTGAGGTGGACATCGAATCTGAATTATATAAAAAGATGAAGTTATTTGATATTTTGCACTCTAAATTATTATCAATTGAATTAAGTACGAAAAACATCATTTTTTAGTTATGAATAAATATCAAATGATAATAATGAACCTAGTAACCAATCGAGTTGTTGTGCCTATCTAAAATACAATTCACACAATCTTCACAATATGATAAATCGTGCAAAACTTAACCAAATACAACGGATAATTATCAATTTTTGTAGTTTTCAATTCATTGTTCTCATCAAAGCTAACGTGTTTAATACGAGTATTCAAAATCTTCATTAAACTTGTAACATATGGCATCTATTAAGTTATAAATTTGTCGACACTTATTATCAAATATTCTCCATTACTCATATGAACCATTTAATTTAATTTATTTTTTCCCGAGATTAATACGATAAATAAAACCATTTATTTATCAGTGTTAACGTACGTGATGACCATTAGTAAGAGCTTTT
This sequence comes from Echium plantagineum, assembly GCA_003412495.2. Classification (NCBI taxonomy): domain Eukaryota; kingdom Viridiplantae; phylum Streptophyta; class Magnoliopsida; order Boraginales; family Boraginaceae; genus Echium; species Echium plantagineum. The sequence continues at coordinate 964,556 of CM016561.1, forward strand.
TTTTTTATGTCGAAATTCAGCAAAAAAAATAAAAATTAGAAATAGACTCAAAACTAACCCTTAATTTCGATATGAAAGGCGAAAAAAACCTTAATAATGGTCATCACAGGCGTTGACCGGATGAAAAAATGATGACATGCCAACTGAGATAAATTTTAAAAGATAATGATCAACCGAGACTATTTAAAAGGTAAATAATCAACCGACACTAATATTGGTGAAAAGTACCCTAAAAATAAATATGAAAACAATACATTTGGAAACCATTTAAAGCTTCAATAAATGGAATAAAATATACACAGTCACACGGTTTTTCACACGCACTTTGTTTACATATATAAACCTCATTTCACTCGGATGTTCTCTATGAATCTTCCTTAATTCTCTAAAATCATCATATTTGTTTGGAGAAATCCATCATTTTAGTTTTCAGAAGAAAAAAATCATTTTAGTTTTGTCTGAAAATTGATAGATTATAGTTTATGTAATGGCAGAAAGGATTCATCCAAGTCATTCATCGCCTAAATCAAGTGATGACGTGACACCTCCACCAGTGACGGCGGCGCCACCACCGAAACCGGGCACCTACATCATCCAGATCCCAAAGGACCAAATTTACAGATACCCACCAAAGGAAAATGCTCAACGCTACCAAAAACTCTCTAAACAGCAACCTCGCCGGAGCTGTTGCCGGCGCTTCTGCATTTTCACTCTCTGCTTTCTTCTACTGTTTATCGTATCCTCCGCCATAGCCGCCGGAGTATTGTACCTCGTATTCCGGCCGGAGTCGCCGAATTACAACATATCCGATGTGGCGATTAAGGGCCTGAATCTGACGTCAGCTGATCCCATCTCGCCGGTGTTTGACGTCAGCGTCAGAGCAGACAACCCGAATGATAAACTCTGGATTTATTATCTAAAAGGGAGCAAAGTAGAGATTTATTACGGCGAAACTCCGCTATCTAACGGCGTTTTGCCAGTGTTTGAACAAAAGTCAAACAATATAACGGTTTTACACGTGAGCTTAAAAGAAACCGATGTTTTGTTAGGTGATGCAGTGAAGTCAACGTTGAGAAGACAGCAAGGTCAACGTAGGGTGCCGTTAGGTTTGAAACTGAAAGCTCCCGTGAAATTCAAGATCGGGTCCGTTAAGAGTTGGAAATTTATCGTTAAAGTTAATTGTGATATCGTAGTGGATGCGTTGACTGGAAAGTCAAAGATTGTTTCTAAAAATTGTGGGTATGAAGTGAGATTGTGGTAAACATGTTCGATAGGTGTTTAGGGAGGAGAGGGGGGTATACCGTATATTGATTAAATTTCGATTTTAGTGATCATGTGATATTGTGATTCATGATTATATAGAATTTGAATCAATTGACATTTAAATTACTTTAAGATTAATTTGGTGTTTGATTCACATATTGTTAGGGAACATTTCTCGATCAAGTTAGAATGTAACAAATGTTTGGAATTCCTAACCTATAATCATTATCAACTATAAGTAGGAGACATGAATGCTACGAGTTTGGATCAATTTTAACACTTTTGTTTGACATTCTCTGCTACATTTTTACTTTTTGACTATTCTTGATATTTTAAGCATAGTACCTTAACCTAAAATTTTCATAATGTTATTTGCACCTCCCATTGCAAAAATTGGTTGCCTCTACACATATAAATGAGAAATACTTTGAATTAGATATAATAGTATATGCCTATAACAACATGATTAAATAAGATATGGTGCTTGAAAATCCAAAAAAACAAATAAATAATAGAAGTGTAACAGAGAGTGTCACAGAAAGTGTTACAGAAGATCCGGACTCTGATGAGACAAAGCACCGAAGAGGTGTAATGGGACAGTGGGTAGGGTCTGGAATGAAATGAAATCACTAAAGTAATGGAATGGACAAAGTAAATAAATGAATTAGATTACATTATGTAGTTTGGGATGATCACCTTTGTTTGAGGTATGGACTCAGTTGATCACTTATGTTTTGAAAGGTCCCAGTTAATCACTTAACTTCATAAACGGTCTAATTCACTTAACTCTATGAAAGGTCCAGTTGATCACTTATGTTTGGCTCGAACATATTTATTATTTATATGGAAATATGTATATTCGATTTTGAAGGTTTATGTATATGTATTATTAATTTATATGAAAATATATACACTCAAATTTGAGTCGAACATTTATATATATATATATATATATATATATATATATATGAATTCGAATAGTATATATATATATATGAATTCGAATAGTATTATAAAAATTGAAATTCGATTATTCGGTGCTTATCCATCTCTAGTAATAAGAGTGTATGAGAGGATCAGGGGACGATGCCTGAAATGCAACCTGCTCGGATTCATGAATATGATGCTTTCCCATAAACATTAGAGGATCTTGAATCAGAATATAAATGACAAGCAAAATATGATAAAGTACATCATATGGAATTAATGTGAAAATAATTTAACTTGATGAGAATTGTTGTCTATTCTTATAAAATGAATCAGATAAAATCGAAACTAGGTCGGGTTTCGACTCCAAATATCGCCTCATGCATTATTAGCTACAACCAAGGTGAATATAGTTTCTTTGGAAAAGCACGCATTCATCATAATTCTAAGCCTTCAATTTCCCACTCACCCTACGCTTGTTGTGCCAACTAATACCATCTCCAGGAATCTGATTCTTCCTAGCGACAACTGTACACTGATCACCTCTTGCACTTTTACTAGTCATGTCGAATTGAAGCCTGCGCCTCCTCATTCTGTTCTCCAACCTTAGCCCTCTCAGTTTACGAACTCTCTGCTCAATGTCCAGAGCTTCTGAAAAATTCCAGATTCTTACAACACCTTCTTCGCCTCCACAGACAATGCGGTCAAAACCTATGTCTACTGAGAATAAATTGGGTGCGAAACCATGGAGCATTCTTTGAGGGGCCTCAATGCTCATTTGATTCAAGCGGTTAGACTTGGAAGCTTTCTCAATTGAAGAGGGCCTGGTTGTTTTCAGAAGCTTTCTCACATCTATAAGTGAAAGCCTGCCATCACCAGATGCTGAAACAAGCCAAGGGAACTCAAATGCAAGAGAATAAACAGGCCCTGTGTGAGGAATCCACGAAGCAACTTTTTGCAAGTAATGTCCCCCATTTGCAGATATCTCAAACATGTGTATGCTACCATCCTCTCCGCCAGTAAAGAGAAGCTTTCCAGCATGACTTCGTGCTAAAGAGTATGAATTACCAGCATGGACTCCATTCATCAAAGCAATTTTCTCTCCCTGAACTGCATCCCAAAGATAGACATCAGAGCCTGCCGTACTTGCCACAGTAGTGTCATGAGGACTCAAACTCCAGACCCAGTCATTGTGCATCAAGACATTCAAACATGTTAAAGAAGCACGATCCCAGATGCGTATAGACATGTCCCATGAACCGCTATAAATTCTATTAAAACATAAGGCTACACATGTAATAGGTCCTTCATGTTCCCAAATACGAAACTGCCGACCTTCATCCTGAGGAGCCACTATATCAAATAAGCAAGGGTTCCCCTCTTCAGCCCTCCAACCATGTATAAATCCATCAGTTCCTCCAACGACCAGCAGCCTCGTATCTGCAGCTATAGCACGAATAGTGCACCCAAGAGGCTTAGACGTAGTAATCGATATCCCTTTTTCCATATCCCACATCCTTACAGTCTGATCATATCCAGAACTAAATATTAACTTCTTTGAAGCCAACACAAACACTGTCCTCACAGCCTCTTCGTGCCCAAACAGTGAATCCAAAGTATACTTTCCCAAAAACGTTCTGCTCCGAAACTCCTTCTCCACAAATAGTTCCTTCCATGACTTCTCATCCGAAATCCCTCCCAGGCCCAAGGCCGGGGAGAATAATGGCTGCCCCCACCTCTCACAATAATACTCCTTCCACACAGTATGATCAGCCGCAAGCTTATATAAATAAGTGTTCACACAGGACACCACTCCAAGATCCTTCGGATCAAGGCAATTAAGAATCTCTGATATCAGCGAAGGCGGGAGGTCAGTAATCGACAAAAGATACAAATTACTCAACTTTTCAATATCATCAACAAGGACCAAGTCCCTGCTACCACTCGAACTCGAGCGCACGCCTTTACCATTCAACTTAGCAATAATAATCTTGCCTTTCTCAGTGGCAGCTAGTACAGAACTTTTATGCTGAGAGATAATACAATTAATTGGATTTAAATCAACTTGGTCCTCGTAAGGATTATCTGCTTTGCCAAATGTCGTAGTACTTTCTTGGCATTCAAATTCCATAAAAATTCAACCTTTACCTAGCAAAATCCAATTCTGCTTTTGGAGAAGAACCCAAATCAATTTCCACAAAATAAAATATGGGTTTGTTAGCAATTGGATTGAAACTCACGAAAACGACAAAGAAAAAAATATATATGAAAAATAAAAGCTAAATTGAACCAAACCCTAGAAACCTAATTAAGGGGAAAATACATATTTAATTAATCTATACATTACATGAAAAATTACATAAGATCAAACTAAGTAGTATAATAAAGCTATTACAGAGATGAATTAGAGAAAAATTACATAAAATGAAGCGAAAGAATTTATGATGATGTGTGTGTTTACCTTAGGGATGAACAGATCCACAATTCAATTTGGGTAAGACGGCGATGGGGATGGCTTTAGCTACTGTTTGATTTGATTTGTATTTTTCAATCTAATTCTTTTTTGTATGGGGTAAATTTACTCATTTATCCCGTTTAATTTTAAAAGTTAATTTTATTGAAGTTAGTTTATAAAAAATACTCGTATAAGAATTTTCAATCAAACTTCCAGTAATTAACGTAAGACGTTAATGTTTCTCTTAAGCATGTCTATATCGATATATCGATATTTGGAATAACAATGGTCTTCTATTACATTCGTTTTCTAATGTCTGTAACAAAAATGTGAGAATATTTTTTTAATATAATAAGTAATGTTATTATTACATATTGCACGATTTCAATATGTTATTCGACTATAAGTCAAAGACCAACAAAAAAAATTATTTATTATAAATATCAATTTACACTTAACAATTTATCAGTATATTATAATGTAAACCAGTAAATATATTAATAATGATATAGGATGACAACATAAAGTCAGTTACAGTCAAATCAATACCATTATGATAGATAAATTGACGCCATTCTAAATAATTTTATCATTTGATGTACTGAGATAAATTGATAATTTTTTGAACACGAGAAGAGTATCAAATATATTTGTTTTCAGTGAGCACTAAACCTCTAGTTTTTAAAATTATAAGGATTTTTTTTTCAATTTCAAAGATTAAACAAAAATATTTCCACATACATTTAACTTCCATTAAGTTTTTTTTAAAAACTTTTTCTTCAAAAATAATGGATTATTATTATCTTGTTTAACAATATTATATAATTTTTAATTTTTAATATAAATTTAATAAATCATATCATTTACAAAATATATGAAGAAATGTAAATTTCAGTCTTATGAAATTACATGATACAATATATTTATAGTTTGTTAATAAATAAAATCCTAACAAAACTCAAGATAAACATTTTTATCTTAATTCTCTATAGAAAAGCGATATTTACATATTAAATGATCAATATCTATCAATTGTTCACTTGTTCTCTAATTATATATGACAAATTAAATTTATAAACTTGAAAATCAAAATAAAATATAGATTGTGAATCCATGTACAGTTTCTAAATGACCTTTTCTTATTTCCACGTACATATATACACTAAAGCAACTCATATATGCACTCTTTTAGATGGAAAAAGTACAAACTGAAAACAATTATTAGTCTATTTTTATTTCGTTTAATACTTACTCCCTCCGTCCCTAAAAGATTGTCATATTTTGACTTTTGATGGTCAACAAAACACGATTTAGAACATAAATATCTATTATTCTACATGCGAAAAAATTATAAAAAGTTAATATTTCAAAAATATATGTTGAGACGAATCTAACAAGGTACCACAAGGCTATATTATTTCTTATCGTTTAATGAGAATTCATGATCAAATTTTATAATATTTGACTAACAAAAGTCAAAATGTGACAATCTTTTAGGGACGGAGGGAGTAATATACAGTAAAATTTTATAATAACTGTCCCCCAATTTTACTGCAATTTTAGCTCTTCACTTGCCATGTGTTGTCTCCTTATGGTCCGTTTGGATTGGGGTGAACCTAGGTGAATCTAGGTGAAATTTATCATTCACCCCGTTTGGAACCAAAAAATAAAAAAATTCAAGGTTAATGTAGGTGAATCTAGGTTAATGTAGGTTAACACATTCACTCTCATTCTCCCTCAAATCATTCACCCCCAAATCGGTGGGTAATGCTAGGTTAACGAATTAATTTTATCATTATTATTATATCAGACTAAAATACCCACCAATAATATTCCCTTCCATTAATATAATTTGCCTCCAAAAAAATACCATCCCTCGTTAATATAAATCGCTACCTCTTTTCTTTCTTGCATATTGCTTCTTATTGGCTCATTCTTTCTTGCTTGATATTTGTGGTAATTGAAAAATTACTTTTTCTTTTCTTTTCAATTTCAATCCGTGGGTTACGTAAGGATACAAATAGAGGGAATAGAAAAATCGAGATAATAAAAAAATCACCTTTTTTTTCTCTTGTCGCCTCTTTTATTGTTGAACATATTTATGTTTTGCTAATGTTTTATATTCTAATAACAGGTAATTTGTAAACAAAAACAAGGTGCTTTGTATAGAATAAAGAGAAGGATATAAATGTCACCTTAATAGTTTACAATATTGTTTCACCTCGAGAAGGGTAATGGTATCCAAACAGGAATTATAATAGTTTCACCTAGATTCACCTATATTCCCCTACATTCCCCTAACCTAGGTTAATTTTAAATGTTTACCCTCACCTAGATTCACCCCAATCCAAACGCACCATTACTATTTTGACAAGCAACTTCATAAAAAGAAATTAAAATTAAAGTAAGAAATAAATACTTCATTTTACTAATTTATTTTCATTTTTATAAGAGTATGAATTTTTTGTGTCAAAATTCTAATTATTTCGAACATACTTTTCAACTATTTTAAGACTAAACTATCAATCAACTAATATAACCTTAATTTATTATTTACTCTATATTTATATATTTTACATTTTTAATTATTCATTAATTTAACTTATAGACTCCTATAAATGATTAAAACGATAACTAAAAAAGAAGTAAGAAAATATAAATATGAGAGTCCATGATTGGGTGACATATTTACTCATCTCTTCCCCATCTCTCTCAAAACTTCACACCATATTTGGTGGATCTTCTTCTTTCATTTTCAGCTCAACAAGAATTATGTAGAGTTTTTTTTTTTTTTTTATAAATTTATCTTTTCAATTGCTTATTTTGTTGCTATCAATGAAAACTAACCCAAAGAATAAATAAAAAATCAAGGCTTCACACATTCTTTCTTTGAGCTACTTTTGTGTTTGTATTGAAACCCTTTCTTGAATTTTCCTTTTTATTGGTTATTTTCCTTTTAACAGACCCAAACATATATAATAATCAAACTTTAGCATTTATATGACTTCACAACAACTTTGTTTGAGCTGAAATTATATATTTGTGTATAAATGTGTTTTTGGGTATACGCAATATTACTTCATTTTTTCGGCTGGGTTTGGTTTTGATCTGGATGTTTCTTCTTCATTTATTGTAAAAATTTGAACTTTAACCATTTTAGAGTATTGGGCATTTTTTGTTTTTCTGATTGTAACAGTTTTGCTGAATTCTTAAATCTTGAGGGGTTGACCAGCTGCTCAAAGTGTTAATTTCAGGGTCAACTGAAAATTCAGGTAATGTTTAAATTTGTGTACATTATGATTAGTGTGTGTTAAGGACATACGAAAATAAATTAGTTATAGATGAAATTACTGTATATACTAGCTCGTATGATTTGGCATATTCAACATGTGATGGGTGGTCTTCGATATCCTCGCAAGTGGAACTCGGTTTTCCATGATCACGTGCACCAAATCGAAAAACGACTCTCATATCATGTTAAAAGTCTATGGAAGTCCATACGATCTGTTTCAGTTAATCCCATGTTAATTAACACATTCTGACTAGTTTTTGTTTACATTAGAATAAATATGTCGACTGAAGTGTATTTATGAGTATATGATTGAGATCTAAGAGTAGTGGCATTGTTTTATATGTTCTTAAGGATTCGGTAATGTAATCGTTTGTGTTGCTATAAGAGGCTACAATCTCTTTAGTACCATAAATGTTCGTAGGTAGATCAAATTGTTAACCGGTCCTTCCCAAATTGTTTGACAGTTATGTAGTCTCTGCAAAATTTTGGAAGATTAAGTTTTGAAGTTGGTAATATGATAATCATGACTTGCATGTGATACTAATTAATGAAATCATTATGAAGTTTTTAGGTATCTTATTAGATGTTTCTGGTTTGGTTCTTCTTCCTCTTTAATTTGGACTCTGTCGGTTTGTTAAGATTGACATTTTAATCTTAATATCAGTATATGTTTGAGCATTTTGTTAAATTGTAGATTTTTGTATTCTATGCCACTCGATTATTATCTTTGCAATTGCTTCTCATAGTTAAAGAACATATTGTTTCGGCGAGAGCTTCTTTAGATGCATTGGGGCATGCTATTGTTGTTGTATTGTTGTAGTTGAGAGCATATTCTCCAGAACTAAGTATGTTGTAGTGTGTTCGTTACCAAGACCATTATGCTTTCTGCAAACTAAAGCATAATGTTCTATGGCCCGTTACATGTTATCTTGCTAGTCTATTCTGAGAACACTAACGATGTAATTAGGGATTCTCTTCTTATCTTATCATTGTGATCAGATTTGTGCTAACTTTGTGTGATATTTTATTTGGAAATATATCATTTGTCTAAAGCTGCAGTTAGCAACTTAGCATTCTATTTGCAGATCCACAACTTATGAGGTCTCTGTATGCTTGAGCAATATGTTCTTCAAGAACTGAAATTTCGTGTTCACCATTTATGTTATGGGTGTAACTTCTCTATTGCACGCATAAGTTTAGTTCCTCAGGAGTGTATACGAATTCCTGATATCACTAGACAATTATTCATATAATCAAATGTTACATAAATGTTAAGTTTTGAAATACAGTCTTCACGTTTACTCTCTAAGCATGCCCTAAATGAGTAATATTCTACATGAGAGTTTCACATCAATATCATGTCCTCCCACTCCGAGTTTTTCTTGATTGTGGCCAACTGGCCATCTTGCCTTGTGTTTTAGAGTAATTCAAGCATGTGTATTATATATAAGACTTGCTCTTCTTTGTTTGAGATTATTAACTCTCTCATTCTTGTTCACGTTAGATAGAGATATGGTAAATGAAAACGAGGACATGATCTCGAAGGATGGCAGTGATTCAGCTTCTGGTGATGAAGTTAGCAAAGAAGGGTCCACTGGAGCAAGTTCCCTTTTAAAAAAGGGCCCCTGGACTCCTGCCGAGGATGCACTTTTGTTAGATTATGTCACTAAACATGGAGAAGGTAACTGGAATGTAGTCCAGAAGCACTCTGGGCTAGCTCGCTGTGGTAAAAGTTGCCGACTGAGATGGGCAAACCACCTAAGGCCAGATCTCAAGAAAGGTGCCTTCACCGAGGAGGAGGAACACCTCATTATTGAGCTCCATGCTAAAATAGGAAACAGATGGGCACGGATGGCTGCTGAGGTATTTGCCTTATTTGTTGCTACAATAACAATTCAGCACGTTCATCTGATGATCTAATTATATTTTGATACTTGGGACTGGTTCTGAATTACATCACTCTACCTTTAGTAGCTGTTTCAGGAATATCTTATTTAAGCAACTGTTCCATAAAATTTTCCAAATAAATTGCTCTTGGCCTCCCCACCTTCTAAGAAACTACAACACCTCAAGAGGTTCCTCAGATCAAGATTTTCTAGTTATTTTGAATTAGATTGTGCTTAATAGATCACTAAGTAGATGACTGTTCATACTTTATTATTTCAGAATTCCATCACCTTGTTTTTATGTACAAAAGCTGTACTGCACTCTCACGAAATATGATAGATTCAGCTTCCGTCTTTTCCTTTGTTCTTTGCTTACTCTTCATGTTTTCTTCCAGTTGCCTGGACGGACAGATAATGAGATAAAGAACTACTGGAATACTAGAATCAAGAGACGAGAACGAGCTGGTCTACCAGTTTACCCTTCTGATTTATGTTTTCAGTCATTAAACGATAACCAACATGTTGATGACATGTGCTCATTCCCATCTGAGAACGTTCAGCATCATGATCTCATGCCAGTTAATAACAACTTCGATATTCCTGCCGTAAGATTCAAGCATTTGGAACTTAATCCACCAGCGATTCCTGACATGTCTGCTGATAGCTTGCTTGATATACCTCCAAGCATCATGCTACACCAAAGACCGAACTTTTCTTATGGTACCAGATCTTTGTTTCCATCAATGAATCCAGCCAAGCGTCTTCGAGCTTCGGGGCTTTCGTCACCCCGTACAAGTGTCAGTTTAAATGGTGCTGTCCCTGTATACAGTCAATATCCAGGTGATGGTTCTGAGATTGGTCAATCATTTGCTCCATCTTCTCCATATGACCATAACCTTCATCCTGATCACATTGCATCTTCACAACTACTTCCTGGCAGCCATGCCTTTATAAATGGCAACTTCCCTCCTTCAGAGACCACATCATGGGCAACGAAGTTGGAGCTCCCTTCATTCCAAAACCATATTAGTAACTGGGGTTCACCTGCTTCCCCTTTGCATTCCCTAGATTCTGTTGATACCTTAATCCAGTCCCCTCCAACTGAGCAAACAGGTTCTAGTATCCTTTCTCCACACAACAGTGGATTGTTGGATGCTGTGCTTCATGAATCAAAAGCCATAAGAAATTCAGAAAATAATCATAGCCACCAGACTGGATTTTTTGGTAGCCCTGGAGGTTTGCTGGATGATACATCACAAGATGTCCATGAAACAGAATCGGACGCACATGGTGATCCAGCCTCTCCATTTGGGCATTCTGCTGGTTCAATGTACAATAGACACACCACTTATAGTGTAGGTTCTTCAGGTGAATTTCAGATCCTTAAATTCCCTATGAATTCATAATTATTGTTCTGCTATGATGTTTTAACTTAGGTATATAATTCTTTGCCACGATATATGTGTGGTACTTCTTTGCTGTGACATAGTTTTCGATTGTTTCGAAGGGTGTGAATTCAAACAAGAGGCGCCTAATGTAGAGCAACTGCAGTCGATTGTGAAAAATGAACGATATGATGATGTACTTATTTCAAAGCCTGACGTCTCTCTCGGTTCCATCTGCTACAGCCACCAGGTAGAGAGAAATGGTGGGGAATCGTTCGACACTGGAATATGCAGCTGGGGTACTTGGTGATCAGTGCCAGATATGTGACCTGATCATCTTAAAGAGTCATTTGCCTTGCTTAATGAAGGATTTCTTCTCTACTTACTGAAGAATACAAGATAAAAAACCATCAGGATTTAGCATTGGACTGGTGATAATATTTTGTTACTACTAAACATGTTCTCTCTTTTCTCTTTACAAGAATGGTTCATTAGAAACTTTGTACCGTAATAGTCCTATGACTCGTGGAGAATTTGTTTCCACGGTGTTTCAACATTAGTACATGAACATTCCTTTGATTTCTTCTCGCTTTTGAACCATCTTGAGGTATAGCCCATCCCATTTAATGGGATACGACTTAGTTTGATTCGGATTTGAGCTATCTTGAGGTGTTGTCTCCCTTTTTAATACCTTATATGTCTTGAACTGATAAACCCTGTGGCAGACTGGCTCCTGGCCAACAATTGTTCTGCTGTTTTCTTCAACTGTCAAAACGTACTCGTGAGAAAATCCCAATTTTTTTCTAAAGAAAAACTCGTTTTCAAGTTGAAAATAATGCAAATGTGCATGTACCGGCAATGATTGAAAGCGATTAATAGCGGTTGCGGGTCACTCGTTATATAATAATCTAAATTTAAAATAACCGAGATGTACATTCTTTTATGTCATTTACCCATTATATAATGTAAAATATTACTTATTCCTAACTCTTAAGTTATAACGGCTAACACTATACACACATCAAAACAATGTTATTTTATACATGAAATTATTATTTTGCCTCTATGTAAAGTTTTCTCAATTACTACAATTATAAATAGGAGAATATAAATGTAATTTCAATCCCAAAATCAATATTTGGGTGTGTATAAAACATCAGGTTATAACATACCAAGTCAATCTTTTGAGTTTGTTTGAATCAGTTATTAATTATAGTAATTTTCTTTATATTCAATATTTATAATTTTTTTATTTATAAATTACCCATGGGTGAGTTACGAACCCGAGACTTCTGGTCATTAGCAATTACATTTTTCACTAGTCTATTCGATTGACTCGTACATTCGATAGGTATAATTGTAATAAATTAAATTGAGTTTTATATGTAGATATCGACCAACACTGGATGACCATTGGACTAATCCTAGTGGTTTACTTATCACTTATGGTCCGTTTGGATTGGGGTGAACCTAGGTGAATCTAGGTGAAATTTATTATTCACCCCGTTTGGAACCAATTTTTTGTTTTTTTTAAGGTTAATGTAGGTGAATCTAGGTTAATGTAGGTTAACACATTTTCCTTCATTCACCCTCAAATCGTTCACCCCCAAATCGGTGGGTAATGCTAGGTTAACGAATTAATTTTTATTATTATTATTAGATGAGACTACACTACCCATCAATAATATTACTCTCCGCCAAATATTATTTGCCTCTAAAAAAATAACTTCCCTCATCATATAAATTGCCGCTTCATTTCTTTCTTACGTATTCTTGCCAACTCTTTCTTTCCGCTTGAAAAAACAATTTTTTCTTGGCTACTCTTTGTTTCTCACTTGAATAATCAAAAGATCATATTTTTTTGCTTTTCAATTTCAATCCGTGTGTACTATATTTGTTTGTTGCTACGTCTAGCTTTTTTATCTTAGTGCAATAATCAGTGTTAATCATTTTTTCAATTAATCATCTAATTATCAAATCACCTTTGTAATGTATATAAATCAACATATACGAGCATTGGCATATTCCTTGTTATAAATCCTTGTGTATTATATGTGTACTAATCATTAAATACACGATATTTGTTGTTTATATTTATCTTTTGTTAAAGACGTGTATGTTTATTTTGCTAAAGATTATTAATACGTTTTTTATATTTTTATTATAGAACATATTTATGTTTTGCTAATGTTTTTGTTTAACCATTTAATTTGCAAACAAAAACAAGGTATTTTGTGTAGATATAAAGAGAAGGATATAAATGTCAGTTTAATAGTTAATAATTTTATAATATTGTTTTTCAAGTTACTAATTATTTTGTTTTACCTAGTGAAGGGTAACTGTATCCAAACAGGAATTATAATAGTTTCACCTACATTCACCTGCATTCACCTACATTCCCCTAACCTAGGTTAATTTTAAATGTTTACCCTCACCTAGATTCACCCCAATCCAAACGCACCATTATATTTGTGTAGAGGCCTACATCAAAAGATATTTCTACAGTTGTCTTTAGTATTTCTTCTCCTTAAAGGTCAAATCTTTCTCACAGTTGAAATGAGTGAGCATGATGGGTGTTCACAAATTCAATCCTCAACGATTGATAATGATATGGTACAAGTAGATGAAGCACTAGAGATAGTCTTGAGAGTTGCTCAGAAGCTGCCACCTGTCACTCTCCCCCTCCATGAAGCTTTGGGCAAAATCTTGGCTGAAGATATCATTGCACCTGACCCTCTACCTCCTTATCCTGCTTCCATCAAGGTATTTACATATGTTTTAGTTGACGTTTTCGTTTTTTCGTATTAATATTTGATCACCAATTCATTTTTCTTCATTATCCTAACAAATATACATTCGATACCATTCAATTTGTTTTTTGACATAGGTTTCATTGCAATTTTTTGATAATATAACTAAAATATAGTTGATGGCGATTATTGACACGAAAAGATGAAAATCGTCAATTAACTTGATTGAAGGTAGGAGATAGGAGGTCATCCACTGATTTAGAGGTCCTGGTTCGATTCTCATTGTAAGTAGGCGGTGGGTGGGTCTTTAAAAAAAAGGTAGGAGGTAGGAGGTAGGAATGTAGGATATGATATGTTTTTATGTAAAGTCTATATTGTTCTTATCCGTTTGTATGTTTTGGAACTTGGGAATTTCGTTTATCTACAAACATTTAAAAAAAGAGAGCCAGTTTCTATGTGAAAGTTTATGTTTTTTGTATGTGTTTCTGTGTTTTGGAACTTGGGAATTTTTCGTGTATAAGACCTCCATCCCATTAAGATTGTCCAGTTTGATTTTTGATGGCCAAAATTTACTTAGTTTGCGAAGTTAGTTGGTATAAATTTTATTTGAATCAAAACTATCATGTTAATAATAAAGTACATTGGAACTTTCATACGTCACTGCTTAAAATTCAAAACTGGATATTCATTTTGGGATTGAGGGAGAAAATGTTATATAGAGATAGGCATTTTGAGTTTGAAATATACAAGTCAGCCGCCCAAATTCAAAGCTGGCGAATATTTTTGTTATGGAGGGACTAATTGTTAGTTAGTGATCGGTCTTTCCATAATTGCCGCACAAGCTTGAGCTTGAGAGATTGTGACTTCTTGTGATGGCAGGATCGTTCTTAAGAGAGTACAGTTATAGTTAAGTAGATGAAATTGTAGAATGGGTTATTTAAATGACACCTTTAATGAGGACAGTTCCTATAGGGAGGGCTGATCGATTTATTTTGATTTTAGACCATAAGGTGAAGTATAAGTGGATTTTTAGATTTGTAATAAGTCAATTGTTACAACAAATTTTCAATGGAAGTCGAATTTTGTTATGTATTATGGTAGTTATTTTGCTTCCTTAATTTTCATTTAATCATCCACATGACATCATATATACAGGATGGATATGCTGTAGTTGCCTCAGATGGGCCCGGTGAATATCCAGTAATTACCGAATCAAGAGCAGGAAATGACGGGATTGATGTAACTGTGGTTCCTGGAACCGTTGCCTATGTGACTACTGGAGGTTAGCTTATAAACTTTTATCTTGTTGAGCATTTCACAGACTATGTCCTGGACCGGTCTGTCTTGTTATCAAACTTTTCGTAAAGTCGTAGTTCTTGTTGTCAGTCAACAAGGTGTTTAACCGAATACTGCATCAAACTTTGACCCTTTAGGTAACGATATACAATTTATGTTATTTAAATTGATTTTGTAAAGTGTTTCGTAATTATGGACAATATCCATCCAAAAGACCGAGCTGGTATTGTCATATTGTATCAACTAGTGACTGACCTCTACACTGATTCTAAGGGATCACTTGTCTGAATTTTGCATGGATAGTAGAGAAGTTTGATTTAGATAAGAATAGCATACTCTATATATGCACCCATGAGAATAGATAATAGATAAATCTATCTGTAGTTGTTGGAAGAATAGCATTTATTTTTAACCTGTATATGGTCCAAGACGCATCGTAGAGGTAATATACTCTTAGCAAAATTCTGAAGCATGTTGTTGTTATTTTTTTAAGGGCCAATACCAGATGGAGCTGATGCTGTTGTTCAAGTAGAGGACACTGAGACAATAGAAAATGACACAAGCGCAGTGAAGCGAGTTCGAATTCTGAAACAAGTCAACCAAGGAATTGATATACGCCCAGTGGTATGGATCTATTTCTCGTTTCTGTTCCATGCCTTAAAAGCAAACCATTAAGGTGACTTTTAAAGTAAAACATCCAGTTTAGTTTCAATGTATCGGGAGATTGGCGATTCTCATTGCACAGAAAATAGGATTTCTATGATCATATAAAGGAAAGCAACATTTGAGTATGATTTGACAAGTTGTAGGACATTTTCGCCCTTTGTGAGTATGAGGTAAACCAAATGTAAAACTGCTGTAGCTCAACTTTCACTAACTGATGCCCGACTCCTGCTAATCAAAAATGCAATCTCTGTTATGACATCATATACTGTTATAGTGAAATATTGAATTAAAATTTGAAGAACTTCGGACTTCTACTGCATACATATTGAAAGCAGTTCACAGTTTTGAAGATCTGTCAGCAGCTGGAGGCCAAATATCTTAGTAACATGGTTATAACATATCAGCTTCTGTGGTTCATTTGTGTCTAATCGAATATATGAAGCAATATATACTATTTATGCTAGGGATCCGATATTGCGAAGGGTGATGTAGTGTTGAAATATGGAGAGCGACTGGGTGCTGCAGAAATTGGCCTCCTTGCCACAGTGGGTGTGTTAGGGGTAAAGGTATACTTTATACATTTTTTTCTATGTTGATTTTGATAATTTCTCTATTTGAATCCTGCCATTGCTTTCCACTCTTTCGTAGTAATATTTGAATTTGTAATGTTGGCTTCTTCTGATCTTCCTTGCATCCACCTTTGTGGCTTTGTTGGCAGAATCACTTGTTTTTGTTTTTGATGATGTTAACATCGGATGTTGTTGGCTATGATCCTGTAGGTGTACCCCACCCCTACAATTGGCTTGCTCTCAACTGGAGATGAACTTGTTGAACCAAGCGTTGGACATTTAAGTCGTGGTCAGGTACTTTTTGTTTTTCTTCTTGTAAGCCTCTCCTAAAGTAGGCCACTGTCATCTGTCTCTTTCTCTATTGAGTTGTCAAATTAGCATACAATTCTGCTCGCTTTGATAAATCCGAAGTTTGAAAATTTTATTGAGAGTGATTGAACAAAAAGGGAATTTCAGAATGTGCTAATTGTTAGAATGTTACAAGTTTTAGTTCAGTCATGGTAAGCCAGAGATGACTTAGTCCGTACTTATTTCTTTCTCAAATATATAAGAAGATTGTCATTGAATCTTCTCATCATTCTTGCTGCAAAATTTGAACGAACAAATTCAACAGACTTTTTTTTGTGTTGTATTCGATAGCTCATGCCTTCTCACTCTTCACCAGACTTTTTTTTCCTCTTCAATTGAATCTGTTCTTCCATGAAGCCTCATATTATACTATACACAAATCTTACTGGGATATTAAGCTCACTTGTTTCTGCAGATAAGAGATTCCAACCGTGCTATGCTCCTTTCTGCGGCTGTACAACATCATTGCAAAGTTCTTGACCTAGGTATAGCTCATGATAATGAACAGGAGATTGAGAGGACCTTGGATCTGGCTTTCGCATCTGGCATAGATATCTTGTTGACATCTGGAGGTGTATCTATGGGAGATAGAGATTATGTAAGGCCTTTGCTTGAAAAGAAGGGAAAAATCCATTTCCATAAGGTGATGGCTTTTATTTGGTGGTTCTTTCTCAATGATTTTGTATACATCTCAGTATCCTTTATGCAATTTACATCATGAAGAGGTAGTTGGTGACATTTTAAACATTGGTCTTCCATTTAGGTTTGCATGAGACCTGGAAAGCCAGTCACGTTTGCTGAGGTCATACCCAAGTCCAAAGCAAGCAACCAAACCAATAAAATTCTTGCATTTGGGTTACCAGGAAACCCAGTGAGCTGTTTAGTTTGTTTCCATATTTTTGTGGTTCCAACCATTCATCAACTATCAGGATGGGCGAACCCCCACCCTCAAAGGTTACATGCTATCAAAATGACATATGCTATCTCTTATTCCAACGAGTTTTGCAATTTTTCTTTTCCATCCCACTTTTGCGTCCTATTAAGAATGAGTAAGATAAAAATGTAAGACTCACTGTGCAGAGTTCATGCTCGTTTGAAGAAGCCACTAAAGACATATCCTAGCCGTCCGGAATTCCATCGTGCCACACTTAGCTGGGTGCTCAATGACGGAACTGGTAATGCAGGGTAAGAGCTCTCTCTCTCTCACACACACACATACACACCAGTGGAGTCTGTACCAAGGGCTCGGCTGATTAATTACTATTTTACTGTTCTCTTGCAAATGGTTTCACAATATAATTACCATACTGGTACATCTCCTATCAGATGCTTTCATTTTATAACTCTTGGTTTTAGTGGATGACTTTCAGATTTGTTGCTGAGAGCACTGGGAATCAGATGAGCAGTCGGCTTCTTAGTATGAAATCAGCTAATTCTCTTTTAGAATTACCAGCATCA
Source organism: Echium plantagineum (assembly GCA_003412495.2). Lineage (NCBI taxonomy): Eukaryota > Viridiplantae > Streptophyta > Magnoliopsida > Boraginales > Boraginaceae > Echium > Echium plantagineum. The sequence goes on from CM016561.1 coordinate 982,851, forward strand.
GGTAGTGTTCTGCCTGCTGGCGCTTCAGTTACTGCAATTGTGATATCTGATTTAAGCAGTTCTTCTGGAAGTGGAACATTTCAGTTACCCCAATCAAGCTGTACAAGACAATATAAGACACCTGTAGAAACAACTGACAATAAACCGCAAGATTATATCAATCGAGTGGCCATCCTAACAGTGAGCGACACTGTTGCATTAGGGAATGGACCTGATAGGAGGTATCTTATACTCCCGCCATCCCTTTATCTAAGGACCCTTTTCCTAAAATAGAAATCCTTTTTTAGAGTCTTATTTTACCAAATTAGGTAAGAAAAAGTGGAAGGACAATTATGTTCGTGAGATGAATTCATTTTGCTCTTAAATTTTGTGCAAAAGCAATGGTCCTTAGAAAATGGATGGAGGGAGTAACACTTTTCTTATCCCCGAGTTGCATGTTAGCTATCGTTAAATTATACCATGTTGTCTTCGTAACATTGTTGTGACATTGATTCATACTTTTTTTAATCTGTTCGCCACTCTTTCACAATCCTTGTTACTGCATTCTGCATAACTTGCACAGTATAGTGAATTTGGCATTTCATTTAATTGCAAAACTTTTGGTAGTTTGATTGTTAACTCTTATTAAATTTGGATTTCACTGTCATAGCTAACTTCCCCATGGAGAAAATGTCATCCATCATATTGGTGGTTAATACGAGCTGTGATTGCATTCTCCTTTTTCATTCACTTTATATTAATAAGAAAAAGTAATTATCAAGTTCTTAACTTTCATAGTGGTCCAAGAGCTGTTGCTGTTGTGAATTCTTCCTCAGAAAGACTAGGAGGAGCCCAAGTAGTTGCAACAAGTGTTGTTTCTGATGACGTGGCAAGAATCAGAGATATTTTGCAAAGATGGAGTGATGTCGACAACATGGATCTCATTCTTACTCTTGGTTAGTTTCTGAGCAGCGGATTCCATCAATATGTTTTGCTCAGTATATCAGATTGGGGTTGCGTTTATCTAACTGTAGTTCAATAAACTGCTGAATCCAAATTGCACTTTTTGCACAAACTTTGGTCTATATGCTATATAACTGAATCCCTGCATGGGGAATTTATAAGTAAATCTATTTTTTTTCTTGTCGATGTAGGTGGTACTGGGTTTACCCCACGAGATGTCACACCTGAAGCTACAAAAGGGATTATAGAGAAAGAAACACCTGGACTACTATACGTTATGATGCAAGAGAGTCTAAAGGTATTATGGCATGATATGCTGGTATTTTTTTACATGGTGCACTCTAATTGTGTGTCATGTTTCATTGTTTCACGTGCTTTGCAGCTTGTTTGTATGCAAAGATCAATTAGAAGCACTAGTAGACTGTACTATGTATCCATATCAATTACCGTTGAATTGGGTAGAAAAGAGTATTGTCATTGAAAATACAGTGTCCTAGATTGAAATATAGCTATCATCATTGAGGTTGTTGATGCTTTCGTTTGCTCAAGATCAATTCCTTTGACTATTTTGTTGTATAATGCAATATTTTTGTTCAATTGTTTCTGACGAAGAACCATTAATAAATTTGTTTAATTTGATGGAACTCCTAGGTTACACCATTTGCAATGCTTTCACGTTCTGCAGCTGGGATCAGAGGATCAACCCTGGTGAGCTTAGATACTGTCTAATTGTTTGTCAGGTCAGTTTATATCTTACGGTCTTGCCTAATAGATTAACATGTCATGTTTATGTATTAGATCATAAATATGCCCGGGAATCCTAATGCGGTTGCTGAATGCATGGAGGCTTTGCTGCCAGCTCTGAAGCATGCCCTGAAGCAAATAAAGGGGGACAAAAGAGAGAAACATCCTCGTCATATTCCACATGCACAAGCCACGCCTACAGATATTTGGCAGCAAAGCTATAAGTCAGCAAATCTTGATGGTAACGACGGTGGTTGTTCTTGTTCCCATTGAGTCGGCTTTGCATGTAACATGATCACAGTTTTTAAGTCGAGTAAACCTATCAATGGGTGGCTCGAGTTTGAGATCGACCTTCTGCTGCCTTCTTGTAACTGCGGAAGGGCGAGCATGTTTTTTATTTTTGTTTTCCGAAATGGGTCGATCATAACATTGGGAAGGAACGGGATATGAACAGAAACGTAAAAGGTAAAGAAATAAGAGGACTGAGTTGTAGTGATGTTTATGTTTTCTGCAAAGATCTGATTAAAGATTTTAAACATACGTAAATTTTGACCAATTAAACATATGAGAAGAATATTCTCGCTGTAAAATTCTGTCACAGCTCTGTACAAATTTAAGTAAAAGAATGTTACTAGCCATATAAGTTTTGTATACTTGAAAAAAAAAATCACTTAATATCGATTATCCATCCAAACATGTAATGTATCGTATTATAATAATTGTTATAGCGAAATCTTTACTCGTAATAGTGGTCAAGTTGGCGGAGTAGTTGACTTGTGATCAAGAGGTTATAAATAGACTTTCTTACCAACACTTTCATGCTCGAACATGTCATATCGAATTCGCTTAGTGGTTTATCCGGATGGCGTGGTGTCAATGATGATAAACTTAGCTCAAGGTTCTACTCAATATTTGATAATAAATAACGAGTCAATCGAATAGCCTAGTGGAAAAGGCTCTTGCTAATGACCAAAAGGTCCTGGTTCGAAACTCACCTCATCGCTAATTTACAAAAAAAACATATTTGATAATAAATAACGGTTAAAGACCCTATTAAAGGAAAATGATTATTATGCCTCCTTATTCGAAGGCTGATCTGTTATACGCACACTCAAATAATGATTTTTGGGTGTCAAATTACAATTATGCCCCCTATTTGTAAGTGTAACAATTAAGGATTTCACATAAGGACAAATAGTAAATCGGTACTTAAAAATACTGTTTTGGTGTGTGCATAGTTTAAAATTCTGGTTAATTGGCGCCAAAGCAAACGACCTTCGTAGCATGTCCGGATGTCCCCTTTCTTCCCTCCAAGAACCACCACCACCATCACTTCCACCGTGCTCCGCCTCCAATTTCTTGCACCAAAATGCAAATCGTCACAAAAAAATCTCCTACTCACAGCCAAGATTCGACACCAACATCTAATCATCACCACCGGCTCCCTCTCCTCCTCCCAAATCGTCTCCGCCTACATCTCCTCCGCGCCCACCTCCTCCCTCTCCCTCTCCGCTCTCGTCCACCTCCCTCCCTCCCCTTCCTCCGTCTTCTTCTGGAATACCCTCATCAAACACCACCTTGAACTTCATGATAATAGCTGTGTTAAGTGTACTGGTATTGAGGTTTTTAATATGATGAGGAGGCTTATGTGGAAACCCAATTCGTACACGTTTACGTGTGTCCTTAATGGGTCTGGGAAAATGGGTTTGGTCCCGTTTGGGGGTTCGGTTCATGGGTTGGTGGTGGTCAGTGGGTTTGAGTCCAATGTGTTTGTGTGCAATGCTGTTGTGGCGATGTATGGCGGGTGTGGTGAGGTGTGTGTTGCTCGACGGATGTTTGATGAAATGACTGAAAGAGGTGTTCTTGACGTGGTTTCGTGGAATTCCATTGCTGGTGTTTATGGGCATGCTGGTGATTTTAGAGGTGTGTTGGAGATGGTTGGTTTAATGTTCAAGAGAGGGGGTGAAGAGTTACGCCTTGATGTGATCAGTTTGCTTAGTGCATTAGCAGCTTGTAGTTCCATGGGCTTGTGTAGGGTAGGGAAGGAGGTGCATACTTACGCAATCCGTGGAGGTTTTCTTTGTAATGTTTCTGTTGGTAATGCTTTGATAAATATGTACGCGAAATGTGGATTGATGGAAAAGGCGGAGAGAGTATTTGGGGGAATGGAAATAAAGGATATAGTGTCGTGGACTTCTATGGTGACTGGATATTCTCAAACAGGCCAATTTGATGATGCCTTGAGTTTGTTTAAGAGAATGAAGGAGGGAAATATTGAATTGGATGTAGTGGCTTGGAGTGCTGTAATTGCAGGGTTCGCACAGATAGGGATGGGTTTTCAAGCACTTTTGTTGTTTAGAGATATGATCCGTTCGCTGGTTGTACCGAATGTGGTTACTCTAATGTCCGTTCTTTCAGGTTGTACTGCCATTGGAGCGTTAAGACAGGGGAAGGAGGTTCATTGTTATTGCATAAAACGGATTTTCAAAGGGGAGGGACATGACCCTGGGGAGGACATGATGGTTGTGAATGGTTTAATAGATATGTATTCAAAGTGCAACAATTTGGCTGTTGCGCGTAGGATGTTTCAGTTGATAGCATGGAGGGACAGGAGCGTGGTAACATGGACTGTCATGATCGGCGGGTATGCACAACATGGAGACGCCAATCATTCGTTGGAACTTTTCTCAGAGATGGTGCAAAATGAGGTGAATATAATACCAAATGCATTTACCATATCATGTGCTCTGGTAGCTTGTGCTCGTCTTGGTTCATTAAGGTTTGGTAGAGAGGTCCATGCTTATGTCCTAAGGAATAGTCATGAGTCTGCAATATTATTTGTGTCTAATTGTCTAATAGACATGTATGTAAAATCTGGAGACATCGAAGCAGCTAGAGTTGTTTTTGATAGCATGAAAGAGAGGAATACTGTTTCGTGGACATCTTTAATGACAGGGTATGGAATTCATGGACGGGGAAGGGAGGCTCTCCAAGTTTTTGAAGGGATGAGGAGAACTGGTCTTCCAATTGATGGTGTGACTTTTCTGATTCTTCTATATGCTTGTAGTCACTCTGGAATGGTTGATCAAGGAATAAATTACTTCAATACCATGAGCATTGACTTTGCAGTTATTCCTGGAGTAGAACATTATGCTTGCCTTGTTGACCTTTTGGGCCGTGCTGCCCGCTTAGGTGAAGCTATGAAGCTCATTGAAGACATGCCCATGGAACCAACTCCTATAATTTGGGTGTCATTACTAGGTGCATGTCGGCTTCATTCAAATGTGGATCTTGGGGAATATGCAGCTAAGAAGTTGTCTGAGCTAGATTCTGAGAATGATGGAACATATACGCTTCTCTCAAACATATATGCCAGTGCGAGGCGATGGAAGGATGTAGCTAGGATTAGATCAATGATGAAGAGTACAGGGGTCAGAAAGACTCCTGGCTGTAGTTGGGTCCAAGGGAAGAAGGGAACTGCAACGTTTCTCGTGGGAGATAGATCTCATTCTATGAGTGCGGATATATATAATCTCATAGGTGACTTGATCAACCGTATAAAAGTCATGGGCTATGTTCCTGAGACGAGCTATGCTCTCCATGATGTGGACGACGAAGAGAAGAAAGACCTACTTTACGAACATAGTGAGAAGTTGGCCCTCTCTTATGCACTTCTGACAACTACTCCTGGGGCACCTATTAGAGTTATAAAAAATTTGCGCGTCTGCGGTGATTGTCATACTGCTATTTCATACATTTCGAAGATTGTACCCCATGAAATCATATTAAGGGACTCGAGCCGCTTCCATCATTTCAAGAGTGGGTTTTGCTCCTGTGGGGAGTATTGGTGAGGATGACATTATGGAAACTAAAATATTAAACACTCACCAAACTAGACCGTCCATTAGAAGACTGTCACAATTATTGCCATTAATTAACGAATATCCTTTCAAAAACCTGTCAAAATTAATATTTATTTTGTTATTTCAAAAACATATTTGATGAAATCAAATATTTTATATTGGTGTTAATACATGTTCGATCACACATGTTTCAACAACAAAATTTATCGTCTATCATAACATAATGACACTTCCTTAACTCACGTAATGAAATTATGAAATTTTTGAAACACATATGAACATACCATTAAGTACATAATATTTCTGATTATTGACTAAATTAAAATGGCTCGTTACACTAAGAGCATTCACACCAGTGTACCTATTAAAATTCTTAAAATCTTCTCCATATATCCACTTTATCATTTTATGGGTTACACTTTAACTTTTGAACCAAAACTAGATTCCCTACTTATACTCCTCAAACTAGATTCCACGCCAAGGATTTTGGACAATTATGTCCTTACCGAGCGCACAGTACGTGTGGCCAAAATATTTACGAGCACACATAACGTGTCGTGGCAGCCTTGACCATCAAAACAAGTTTCTGGCTAATATTGGAACCGAGCATACACTACATGTGTTCAATACATTATTCAGCTCACACGGTATTGCTCGACGACTTCACTAGCAAAAATAATTCTTTATGAAATCACAAACGAGTATGCAATACATGTGCTGAAAATGACGTCACCGAACGTGTGCTCGGAGACTTCACCAACATATTCTATGTGCGGATTATAGTCAAATTACAATTATCATTAATCAATATTATTATTAACTAAAAAATTATTATTGACTATAATTAAAGTAGATAATCATATTCATAAAATCGTATTTTCTTTTGCCTAGGTTAGGAATATAAAATTATAAAATTAAAGATTGTGATCATGACTGATATGATGTTGATTTAGTCTATGTTCAGATCTTACGCTAGGGCCTAGGCTATTGTTAAAATATGAGTTATTTCCTTACAACATGTGTTGAAAATAATAACATCAATCTTTTGCTAAGAATTGTTATAATCAACAATGATTCCTATGTTTAAAATAAATTTTATAATTATTATGTGTAATTTATGTAAATTAATCATATTAATCATATTGCTAAGAATTGTTATAATCAACATGTGGTGCCAACTTTTGGGTCCAGGTGCCTACTTGGGATAAAAGTTTATCAGGTGTCTATTTGGGAAAGTTTTGAAAGTTCAGGTGCCCAGATGAAATAAAACCAATATATATATATAAAACCGTGACTATTAAAATATATATACTAGTATTACCGTACTACCTATGTATAAATATATTTGCAGGAGTGCGGTCGGATCAAACTTACCTATTTTTCCTGAAAAAATAAACCGATCCGACCTATCGATTTTTCAAAAAAAGAAAACCGAAACCGATTCGAAACTGAAAAAACCAATTTCGATTAAAACCGGTTTCTTATATAAGTAAGAAACCCTACCCCATCCCAAAATATATGACGGCTCCAAAACATTAGCAACAAAGAAAAAGTCGGGCGCTAGCTCCATCACCCTCTTGTGCGATTTTTCCTTTCCTCTTATTCAAGTTCGATTCTTGTTTCAGATAACGAAACCCCTTGGCCCTCCTCTCCCTCTTAAGGTATGATATGTTATACGTGTTATAGTAATTCTTCTTGTCATGGGGCGATTTTAATTGTTTCATGATTCAATTAAGAATTTGATACTCGCTCCATCCCAAATTGTTATTCCACTTGGGGTCAAAATTAACAAAATTTTGATCATTAATTTTTAATAGCCTATAAGAGTAATATAGCCAAATTGGATATTGTTAGATTCGTTTTAATATATATTTTTGAAATATCAATTTTTTCTAATTGTTAGATATGTAAAATTTGAGATATTTACGTTTTAAGTCGTGTCTCGTAGACCGTGCAAAGTTAAATGTGAATTAGAAAATGGGAAGGAGGGAGTATCATATTCATCGATTTTTATGTAATTTTATCCAAGAATTGTTCGATACGATTGTATATTGATAATATACACATCGTTGGATTTGTGTTGATTGTTGATTTCCGGTATTCAGATTCAATTTGATAATACATCGATTTTTTTTTATTCTAGTGTTGGATTGATAATATATTGATCGATGGTTGCTGGTCTGGTATTCAGATTCAATTGTTAATTTGATAATACTCCATATTTGTTGATTTGATTATATTTAATGTAATTGTTATAAACGTATTGCTCCGGGATTCGTACTCTTATTGTATACTGATACTTGTCTGTTTGCAGACTTTCTCTGTAATGGACGAAGGGCCCGTGTTGAGTAAATCAGACTTGGACATCCTGCATAGTCCGAGTTATCTCAGTGATCAAATTATTTGGTTTTACTTCACTCATTTGACCAAAATAACAAACTCGGATGATGTCCTTTTCATATCCCCGGCAGTTTCAGATTTCCTTGCTAATGTTGACGATGTTGATATTGTCAAAGGCACTGTAGAGCCATTGGAATTTGCCACCAAAAATTTGATATTTTTTCCTGTGTATGGCGAAGAACATTGGAGTTTGCTGGTTTATGACAGAAAGTTGAATGAATTTCTGCATCATGACAGCCAGGAATATGCCAACCAAATGCAAGCGGAGAAATTGTACGATGCATTGAAGGATTTTGTATTTCCGTCAACATTGAAATTGTCAGCAAAAGAAAACATAAAGCCCAAGAAGTTTAACAGGTCCAAGAAAGCTTCAACTACTAGTAATTCAGCAGTTCCTTCAGTCGGCACTCGTCCATGCTTCAAGGAATGCCCAACCCCTCAACAAGCGAATGGCCACGACTGTGGACTCTTCGTCTTGGCCATTGCAAAAGCAATCTGTGAGTGGCATTGCAGCAAGAAGAAATCAAACCTCAATTACTGGTTTAAAGAAAAACAAGTGAACCCTTCTACTGTGGAGAATTCAATGCGATCCGAGGTCCTGAAGCTTTGGCAACAACAATAGGTAAAACGCAATAAATTACATCAACTTATTTCATCTTATGACCACCCTTGTGAAACAAATATATAATGCAAATCAAACTGCAAATTTTGATTACTTAAATCAGTTCAATCACCATTACTTGTGATTATTTTTCTAAGGAAACGTGCTACGTGCTAACTATCGAACTATTGCCATTATTTAAAAATATATGTACAATTAACATGGTTATGTGCTACGGCGTATCCCGTATTCATCAATAATAATACAATTAAAAACTAAAAAGGCACAATGTTTTGTTGACAGCTACAAGTTTCAAGGGGTCCGGTGTTGAATCACTTGTACCTAGGGTTGTAAATGAACCTGGAAGCTCGACTCGGCTCGGGGTATTTGGCTCGAAAAAGTTCGGTTCATTGCTCGATTCGGAATAGCAAAAGTATAGCCAAATCTTGAAAATCAATATTTGGCTCGATTCGCGAATGGTTCGCAAAAGCTCGGCTCGACTCACCATGTGAAATTATGTAATAATATTGTAATATAGATTTGTATGAGATCGATTAATCGTTCATTTCTTTGATAGATCTAGCATATTTGGTTGAATTTTGAGGTAAAGATATATACTTTAGTTTTACTTTTATTTTTTTTTGTAGATTTAGCATATTTAGTCGAATTTAATATTGCTTCATCACCTTTAAACCAAATTATTCGGTCAGTTCGGCTCGAATTCGTCTGACAAACTTAGAGCCGAGCTTCTTATTTTGATGTCCGACCATTATTCGGCTCGTTTACAGTTCGACTCGAGGACGATAGAATATTACCGTACTACCTATGTATAAATATATATGTAGGAGTGCGGTCGGATCAATTTTATCGATTTTTCCCGAAAAAATAAACCGACCCGACCTATCGGTTTTGCAAAAAAAGAAAACCAAAACCGATTCGAAACTGAAAAAACCGATTTCGATTAAAACCGGTTTCTTATATAAGTAAGAAATCCTACCCCATCCCAAAATATATGACGGCTCCAAAACATTAGCAACAAAGAAAAAGTCGGGCGCCAGCTCCATCACCCTCTTTGTGCGATCTTTTGAAATATCATTAATTCAAAATTTGATCATGAATTATCATTAAATAATAAGAAATAATATAGCATTGTGAGACCTTGTTAGATTCGTCTCAATATATATTTTTGAAATATCAACTTGTTATAATTTTTACACATGTAGAATAATAAATATTTACGTTTTAAATCGTGTTTTATTGTAATCAAGAATGTTTTACATGTTGAGTTAATCGGATAGCCTAGTGGAAAAGGCTCTTGCTAGTGATCAGAAGGTTCTGGGTTCGATACTCACCTCATCGCTAAGTTACAAAAAAAAAAAGAATGTTTTACATGTTCACAATAAATTTTATAGTTATTATTTGTGTTATCTATGTTAATTTATCATGTTAAGAATTAACTTAGTATAATATATGCTAACTCGTCATGTTTAACTATCATGTTAAAGAGAATTTGCGCGTGTTTTGTACATTCGCTATTTATCCCAAAGTGACATCTCCAATAAAATAACGAGCCCACATTCTGTGTGGTGTAAATGTCAACCACCACACATAACATGTGCTCGGTTAAGATATGTTGAATCCGAATAAAAACACAAGCCCGTATTCCGTGCGGTGGAAATGTCAACCACCACACACAATGTGCGTTCGATAAAAGTAAATTTAGAACAATTTACTGGCGTGCAGCGTGGAATTAGGTTTGTCCGGTAAAACTTCATTTAATCCGATCTAGTTACCAGCGAGGCATATTCTTGTGTTTTTGAAAATTAAAAGTTGGAGCAAATACATCAAGTGTGGCTTCAACTCTCAAAATCTCGTTGCTCAACCATTCATTTCTTGGTATTATTAGCTTCAAGTAAGGCTTCAAAATATTCGCCCTTTTCATGATAAACCCACTTCAGTTTTTCCATTTCTATTTTGTATTCAAAATAATTCTCTATTTCTTGTTGGACTTTGCTTAAAGTACTTAACTGTGAAAGCAATAATCTTGATTAAAATCGAAGTTGTGTGTGCAAAAGCTGCAATCTTTGTTCTAGACGAAGTTGTGTGTATCAATTAAGACGTTAAAGTTTGTTAATTTTGTTAATTGCGGAGCAGATTTTTTGTCTTACTCAGATTAGTTAAAATGGGTCATGATTTTTCAGTTGTGAAGGAATTGCCTAAGGGGTTTCTTGCTAGTGGAGAAGAGAAAGTTTGGCACTTTTATTCAAGAACATGAATGCAGTTTTTAGATTAGTTGAAAGTTGTTGAGCCCATTATCTTGATAGTTTGATATGCAATGTGCAGACGATGGTGGCTTCTTTACGCGCAAAGAGGCCCGGCAGAAGCAATGGGAACAGTGAAAAAAATGCAAAAGCAATGAGTTCCAAGAAAACGAGAAATACGGGCAAAGAGACCGTACGAATTCTCTAGTCGTGTTTACCTGCACACACCGCTCATATAGTCTGAAACCTTGAGTTCTCGAAACTTAAAAAGATAATTGTGTAGTTACTTGGTCCAAATGTCCAGTGCTTTTCCACACAGACGAATATCTTTCCCATGTTGTTGAGCTTGGTTGCAGACTTGCAGTCCATATACTCATACATTCACTTGTGCTAGAATATGTAGTCTGCAGTAATATTTGTGCTAGGATATGTATATGTGAAATGTGTTTATACAATTATACTCTAGACTAATTAAGTTAATCCCAATTGTTAAATATTCATTAAAGTTGCCTATTTCTGGATTTTCGATGAGTGTGCCTAGCATAAATATGCTTTGATCATAATTGCATCAATGGTAAGCTATTTTATAGAGATGAGATGTTGCATTTAATGTATTAGACTATTAATTTACATTATACGTTCAGTTTATTAGTTACTCCTTTTGTCAACCATGTATGTAATGCTGAATCTCAAGTTGCTACTATGTGCTGAATTTATCACCACTCTTGTCAGGAACTAAAAGATGAAAACCTTGTTGGTTCAAAGATCGAAGTTTATTGGCCACAAGATCGCAAGTGAGACCTCTTTGTCTGGTTATATACTCAGTAGACGACTTATATTTAAGGGAACTGAAAATATTCCATATCAGTTTATTTCCCAGTGAACTTATACTACCCCCCCCCCCCCCCCCCCCCTCTCCTTATAGCCCGCTAGAAGGAGCTACTTTGTAATATTTGCTAAATTCTTTTTTTGCTAACACTTCCTTTCCTTGTCCTCGATGTCTCAGTTTCTATCCCGCTGTCATTGATTCTTATGATCCTGTGATTAGAAAGCATAAGGTAAAATCAATTTAGTTGGTCTATCTATTCTGATTTAGTTCTTATTTCATATTCTGATGTTAGAGTCCGTAAAACCAGGTTGTGTATGTGGATGGAGATGAAGAGATACTCAATCTCAAACGGCAGAAATGGAAACTTGCAGTGGATGGCCCAGTGGAGAAGAGGTAGTCTAGCTTGGATCGCCTTTTGTCTTCTCTCTTCTACACAGTTTTATGAAGCAGACCTACTAGATTCATAAACCATTTAAAGACACTGATTTGTGAATTTGATTTGCTATTGGTGTTTGGACGCTTTGATCCATGCTTACATCCTAACTCGTAGTAGTTCTTGTATTTTCAGTTTAGTTTTGAATAAGAAGTCTGAACATGGAGTTATACCTGTTCAAGGTTATCGAAGAGCGTACTAAGTTGATTGGCATAATTCATTCCACCTTCCACTAAGGGCTTCATTTTTAGGTCTTAACGGTTAATTTGATTTTTAAAGACAAACCTCTTCTTGTGGTGTATATACTTGCTAAATAATCAAAAAGTGCGTATGGGCAACATTTACTCAATTATTGATTGTGCTGTTTTAAAGCTTCTCTATCAGTTAAATATAGGTGATTTTTGGTGGTGAGTTACCTTTCTATCAGTGCTAATGATGCATATGAAGAAATGTGTAACCTAGTGCTAGCTCTAAAGTTGGCATATGGCCCATGACATATTTTAGTAACCATAGGTTATTTCGTTATTCTCGAAGTATAAACACAATGAGAACTAGTTATGCAGATGATATTTAAGTAAGTAAAATCATTTGGATGGCCAAGAACCTTGTGAGCTTTATCAAGTGCATGTTGTTGCTATTATTAAAAGCTGAAGCTGTTATAATATATTTGTTTATTGCCTTTCACTTCTTTTTGAATGTTGACAGTGACCCTGTACAAGAAGCAGCTGAACAAAGTTCTAGCCCTCAAACAACCAGCCTGGATGAGAAGAAACAGAGTTCTGATACAGACTCAGCAAAAGTGAAGCATTTGATCAAGGAAACATCCCGACATATGGGAGATACTCCAGCTCAAAAAATGACAGATCCTGCCGTACCTGAAAAGTCACAGGGTAATGGCCTTGCTGCTTCTGGTTTAAACTCGTACAACGAACATGCATTGTCAGGTGAAGAGCGTACACTGTTGAATAACTGTGTGGCTGCACTTAACAAACTAGAGGGCATTGGTGGGTCAAGATATGCCAAATTTGCGAAAGTGTTGCATGATGATGCTGTGTGGAGGCAGATGTTCATGTTGATGCCAGACGATAGGAAGAAAGATGTGGTTCTCTACTACTAGGATTGGTTGTTTTGCTTTTGGCCTGACTCGTGTAAGTAAACACGTTGCTAATTCGTCCTTCCTCTCGCCCATTAGTTCAGATGATGTCCGGAAGTTTGACAATGTTGTCGATAACAAATGACAGGAATAGTTGTTGTCTAGTATCTCGTATGTGAGGTTTATTGCGTCATTGTGATTGAGCTCTCTGTGCTAAGTTTGTTGAACCCTACTAAGTTGAGCAACTAAACACTAGTGGAAGACTCTTATTCATTAAACCGCTTCATGAGGTTTTGAGGATGTGCCACCATTCCAGGGAAAGCATGTGTGTGAACTTGCATAGCATGGCGGTGGCGATGGTCGTGACATGGCGGTTTTGCATAGTGCGACAAGTGGTGTCGATGAACTTACACTGGTTAAATATCTCATGAAATCAAATCCACTTAGCTCCATTTTTTTAGAATTTTCTAAATTTGATTTACACAATGAAGATGATATTGATTTTCTATAAACTTATTTCACACAAACATGGTACTGTAACCAAATTGAACTAAATCAATCCTTATTTCACGGGCTGACCATGTGAATATGTCATATTAACTAAGTCATTATGTTTGTTAAGCATGAACTCTAGGTAATTCGATATAAATGATTAGGGATGCACACGGTTTGGTTTGGACGGTCATTCGATATTATCTAACTTTCATTTGGCCTATTTATAACTCTAATATAACTTCACATATATTATGACGAATGAATTTGTTAAACATATTTTTACATTTAGAAAACAATATTCGAACATATAAGAAGAAGAAAGAAATAAAAAGGAGGAGAAAGATAAAGAAGAAGTTTGGTTGTTGTTGGTGGTGGTTGTAGAATAATGAAGAAGAAGAAGAAGAAGAAGAAGAAAAAAGGAGGAAGAAAGGGAGAGGGTTCATTAAGGGCACTTTAGTTAATTTAATGGTAGTGGTACTCATCGAGTCATTGTAAAAAATAGGGTAAAAGTTTTTCCAAAAAAAAACAGGGGAGGGGTATTCTTTCAAATTAATTGGTGAAATAGATACAAAGTAAATAAATTTTTTTAATTAAAAACAATAATTATGACATTAACTACTAGTTTATTACTTTTATTAATTTTGAATATTATAGATTAATGTATAAAAGTTTTTTGGATTGGAGGTAATATAGATTAATAAATTAGCAACAACAATCAGTTTATAAAGATTATTTTCATATACGATTTTTTTACGGCACATGTTTTTTATGTTTTTTTTTTAACTTTAATTCTTAGCACGTCAAATATTAGAACAACAATTCTGTGAAAATATAATATAATTGTGTCCAATAGAACTCGAATCTCAAAATCTCGTGCATGTTTCGGTTTGATGCTATCAACTTTTATCGGAACCTACTCGAAGTGGTATCAATTTTTTACTCCATAAAAAAATCAAGCTGGGAAACACAAAACCCCAACTCCTCAAGAAAGTCGAACAACAACAGTTGTGTCTGTAGAGCTAAACCCCACCAAATTTATTCAATATTCCTTTTGGATTTTGATTTTTGGAAGAAAAGAAAAAACCAAAATTGAAGAATGGATTTTCAAGTGGTGGTTTTGGCTGGTGGCTTTGAGAAGAACCTTGCCCCTCTTCTTTCCAAGGTTCCATTTTCAAGATTCCTCTTTTTCCCACTACATATTTTACTCCCTAATCCCAAAAAGATTGTCCACTTTTCAATCTTGATAGTTCAATTTATCAGTCTAAAGTTCAAGTATTTCTATATATATATTGTGTAATATTTGGAGAAAAATATGTGAGGTCTTGTACTTTTTTTTTGGTATTATTTGGATTTAAATTGACGTTATTTGTGTTCGTTTTGCAAAGTGTCAATTGTGAATCAAATTGGGCAATCTAGTTTTGGATATGGAGTTGTTTTTAATGATTAACTATAATATTCGAATTTCAGGATATTCCTAAAGCTTTACTTCCAGTGGGGAATCGGCCAGTTCTTTCGTACGTTTTGGAACTCCTGGAGCAGTATAATCTGAAGGACCTTATAGTTGTATGCCCAAATTTCTCTTACTATTTTTTGCCTCTATTGTCTTTTGTATTTTTTTGGGTGTAATTTTATGAAATAAAGTTGCGATAATTTTTTGTGTTTATTGGGTTTTAGTGATAATATGTTTTCTTGTAATGTATGTTTAGGTAGTTGAAGGAGAAAGCGCTGCTCTTTCTGTAGGAGCTTGGATTTCGAGTGCTTATGTTGATCGCCTTCATGTCGAGGTTATTTCCTTTTATTCTGATTGTTATATCTTCTTCAAGGAGAGTAATATTGACCATTTATTATAAGATAGTAGTGTTATTTATATATGCTGTGTCTAAATTTTTTTATGGTAAATTTGATGTTACTTTAAACGTTCCCTAGATGTATTACAATGATAAAGTTGATGAATGAGGAATATTTAGATTGTGGATTGACATAAGATTGAAGATAACAGAAAGCTATGTATTTTGTTATAGTGTGATTATGTGTCTGTCCAGCGTATCATATATATTTCTGTGATGCACTAGTTTAGGATGCTTTCATTTGAATACGTTGGATGAAACTTTGATCATAACAAAGCTTATAACAAATTGGAGTTATTTGGGCACTCAGAACTTGGAGATAAGTGTGCACTCACTTATTTTATGGTAAACAGTTCTAGGCTAAAGAGAAGTTTATTGACTTTGTTCTGTACATTTGGAATCATGAGATAATTATGCGTCTCCTGACATGTAATTTGGAGCTTCATATTGCTTATAGTGAACAAGTTATTCTCGACTTTGTTCTACATGAAGCTTCTCTTAACGAATGGGTTTGCAGGTGGCAGCAGTTCCTGAAGATGTTGGGACTGCTGGTGCTCTTAGGGCCATAGATCACCATCTAACTGCAAGTGATATATTGGTAACTTTCTTTTCCATTACTCGTTCAGGTTTCAAGGTTTTTTGAACTATTACATTCAAGACTTTTATTTTCAGGTTGTAAGTGGTGATCTTGTTTGCGATGTTCCTCTTGGAGCAATTGGAGCTGCTCATAGGAGGCATGATGCAGTTGTTACTGCCATGCTTTGTTCGTCTCCTGTCAGTGGACCATCAGATTCAGGTACCTCTGGTGGAAAAGACAAAGCCAAGAAACCAGGACGCCATAATATCATTGGGTTAGATCCCACAAACCGTTTTCTTATACACATAGCATCAGGTAAGGTCATCACCGTGCCTGAATTATCGAAGCATGCCAATGTCTATATCTGTTGGCTATTCATTTGGTGCTCAGTTTAAAAATATTGTTAAACTATGTGAAGGAGCGGAACTTGACAAAGATACAAGAGTTTCGAAGAACATCCTTCGGGCAGTTGGGCAGGTAGTACTCCTGCATCTTAAGCTGGATTGCTTCAAATTTTATACCCTTCATTTGTGTAATTCCTTGTTTTTGGTTGGATGCATTCTCATCATGCCTAATATTCCATTCCATTCCATTCTTTCATAAATAGCGGAATATACTTATAGTTCTCTTTATATGTTTTTCTTCTTCATTGCTGCGCAATGGTAGTTTCCCTTTCCTCTCTTTTTTGAATAGTCATTACATAATGTGGTGTGAGTGGGTTTGGATTCTAATGATGCATCAGGCTAATTTCTCTAGCATTTTCTCACTAAATATTTTGAAGGAGATGCAATAGTTTAGATATGTGTTCTATTGACCTTGAGAAATTCATACATGCTCTGATACTTCCACCTTAAAGTTGTTACCATCTTTTGATTGCAGAGATATTCATTGTTTCAGCAGTACGATTTTATAGGATTTGAACAAATTTGCACTTTACTTCAGGAATCACAATCCCCATTTTCTTACTACAGATCTGCCGAGTAGCATGATCTTCTTCTATGGGGAGTATATAAATAATTCATCTCCTCAGATATTGAGCTACTGAATATATAATTATATAACCTAACACGTGTTTCTACTTTTTGTACATTCTGAAGGCATAGCTATTTGCCTTGATTAAGGACTTCTCTACCTCTGTTTCATACAAGTAGATGATAAAATTTATAAGTGGATGGTAAAAGAAGATCGAAATGAATATATATCTATGTAAATGGCATCTCAGTGCGGACTTCAACTTGTTGCAGATGGAAATTCGTGCTGATTTGATGGATGCTCATATGTATGCATTCAAAAGGTTTGAACTTGAGACTTCATTTTTTGACTCAAATTTTTTAGCAAGTTTTTTTAAAGTGTCGTCTTAATTTGATAACAGGTCTACATTACAAGAGGTTTTAAGGCAAAAGGAAACCTTTCAAAGCTTGAAGACTGATGTCCTACCTTATTTTGTTAGAAGCCAGCTGGTTGGTCTCTTGTAACACATTATTTACTTTGACATGTCATTCTTGGCCTAAATCTTTTAATTTGCCTCACTACAAAACTTGCAGAGATCAGAACTGCCAACAAATGGAGGAGTGCATACAGAAGAAAATGGAAATGATAAAGATGGTTCTGATGCCAGTAATGTGATGTTATCTCAACTTTTAGCTAATGCATGTACACAAAGCTTCCATGAACAATATGGACTTGGTCCCAACGGTCGTGCCCCCTTTTCAAGGAAAACACATAAATGTTGTGTATATATTGCCAGCAAGAGTAACTATTGTGCTCGTCTAAATTCTATTCAAGCCTTCAGTGACATAAACCGGGATGTAAGCGACTCCAACTAGAGAGAATTAGTTCTTACATCCTTGATATATAATATAATGTATATTTGTCTTTCATTATTAAAACTCAGGTGGTAGGGGATGCAAATCATTTGTCGGGGTATAATTTCTCTGCTCACAATAACATTATACATCCTTCCGCTGTGCTTGGATCTAAGACTACTGTGAGTTATGACTTGTGAAATCATTGTTTCTGTTCTTAGTCACTTGAAGCATCAGTCTGTGTTTGCATACATGCACAGATCTAAGATAACCGTGGGTGTGCCTTCAGCAAATTTCATAGAAGTCTGACTAATTATGGTTGACGTAGGTTGGACCACAATGTATGGTGGGGGAAGGCTGCGAAATGGGTGACAAATGCAGTGTGAAGAAGTCTGTTATCGGTCGTCACTGTCGTATAGGTTCAAATGTAAAGGTATGATGAGCTTGCCACATGTTAAGAGTAGCTCAAAACCCATAAATTCGATATCTAGCATTACTAGAACTTAATAATTTCTGGCTTGTCTCGTCCAAGATTTCGTAGACTGACCCCAGGATCACGACATTGCAGATTGCCAATTCAGTTGTTATGGACCACGTAACCATTGGAGATGGATGCTCCATCCAAGGCTCCATCATCTGCAATAACGTACAGCTACAGGAACGTGCTGTATTGAAGGACTGCCAGGTATTGCTTCAAAATGAACACCCCCCTAAACAAGGTAATGTGCAAGTGTATCATACTAATATTTGCAGATTTTGTTCAGGTTGGAGCGGGTTATGTGATCACTTCTGGTAGCGAGCACAAGGGGGAGTCCTTAGCCAAAAAGTATTAGCAATGAAGTTGTGGCTCAGCTCAGTGGCAGTTCACTAGTGTTCAAGGTGGTTCATTTGAACCAACATTTTCTTTTTGTCAAAATCGCAAAAAAATTGGTTAGTTTTTACAGTTTTGTTGTTGTTCCTGCGATTCAAAGATGTTGAGGAGCATTCATTCGAGTTAAAATATCAACCGGCCTAATTAATTTATTTTTAGAAAACTAATGCAATTGTATTTTATAATGATTATAGGAATTTATTAAATAATAATCTTGAAATCTTTATACATTTATATTAAACCAAAATTTTCCCATTTATTGGAGGATTTATTATGAAACTTCAAGATTTGGCTGTTACATTTTCTTTGTTATTAATTAGCATGGTAAGAAGTTATAGGTTCCAAGAATATAAACAATGCATCTAAATAAGAACTGTTCGAATGGAAATGGAAAAGAGATGTAACTACAATTTCTTCGGAATTAGTAGACAATCCTATTTCGAACGGTATGCAATTTGAGGACACATGATAACATATCATAAAAGGAGAAAACAACATCAACTTTTTAAAGATAGAATAGAAAAGGAACGATAATAACGAACGATCATTCTTGTCAAATGGTGACAGTATAGATAAATGAATCAGAATCCTCAATTGCACCACCGTTTTTCGAAGAATTTGATGCCCCAAATATCATCTCTGCCGTCGTGCTACTTCCTTGGTGGTGGGCAATGTCATCCTGGGCTGCTGGAGGATGGTAATACTTCCTCCCAGTTTGTGGGCAATTAGATTGAAACCTTGCAAAAATCCTCACCCCTACATCCAACAACTCTGTGTATCTCCCCATTTCTTGATTTCTCTCTCTCTCCTCATCAAGGTTTTCTGCGCGTGAGAGAGGGAGAAAGCACGAAAGGGAAATGAAGAAAATTAAGAAAAGAATAAAAAGCTTATATTTATAAACATCGCGATTAAGAAAGCCCATAAATTTCTAGTCATTTGAGGTTGATATTCTGTGATGTTATATCATCATCCACGTCCTCACATCAGGATCTACAAATGATGCACCCTTTATTCAAGATATTGGAATAGATAACAAATCATAATATTCTTAACATTATTCACAAATACATTTATTATTTGGTTCACTTATAACATATGATCAAGATATATGCACTCAGAAATATCATACTTTTGCAAATTCAATCGTCTGCTTTCCATCGTGGGCTTTGCTAAAGAAGTATTTGAAATAATCAGAGAATGCGATAGATTTATAGATAGGTTCTTCCCCATGCTCCAGCACTTGTTGCAAAGGACCAAAAACTGCATCAGATGCTGGATTCGCGAAGACAGGAACTGAAATTCTGTCTTTGTTTGCATTGGGAACTACCCGATGCTCGATGCTTTTGTACCTATCATTGCTCATAATTTGCAGAACATCACCAATATTAATAACAAGTGCTCCTTCGGTTGGTGGTACATGAATCCATGTTTCGCCTTTTCCTCGTACATAGAGGCCTCCAACATCATCCTGGAGGAGGACAGTGATAGCTGAAATATCAGAGTGGCATCCTACTCCAATCACGGCATCTGGGTTAGGACATTTCGGGTAGTGCATAAGGTCGACTATAAAAGCCCCCATCAACTTAGACTCTGTACTTTCATCCAATCCTGCAACATTCAGCCCTTTTAACAGCACGTCCAGCAGCCTTCTCACAACAGGTTTCACGCATTTCATGTATTCAAGAACTTGATCCCTAGGAGCAACAACAGAATAATTTCCAGACAGATTAGTTGTGAGCTCGCAACTAGTCTAAAATGATAACGACTACAACTATTGGAAATGATCTGGATACAGAAACTCAGAGTCTCAAGATGGATCTACCAAACTAGAATAGATTATGAGATATCGTATAACTAACTACTAAATGATTCCTTACTTCAATGTCTCGTAATATATTATGTATCCATCCCGATACTCTGTATCTAGATCTTCTCCGATGATAAGATCCCTGCCTGAAATTTTTTGGGCTAAGCAGTGATCAATGTTTGAAACTCATATACACAGATAAACAACTCTTTGCATATTTCAGACATTGTACGACTGCAGAGTAACTCAATATCCAAGAACTACAATCTCATATATCATATTACCATATATATAAACCGGATTGGAAGGTTAGATAGACGTATAATACGCAACCTTAATCCTATTATAACAAGAGGACTGTTTCCGAATTGATCCAAGAGCCGAATTCAAACACTTTCGGACTCACCTAGAAACAGAAGGCCAATGCTTAGTTTCCTCATCATCTTCGACATAAACATGAAAAAGATAATCTTTCCACTCCAAGACCTTGGCAGTCAGAGGGCTGAAGCTAGTCTTTAACTCAACAGTACTTGTGGGTGAATTAGCCTTGACAAATTTCTTCCTTTCTTCATCAGGCAAAGCAAAGAATTCATAACCAGCATTCTTAACATTTTCAAGAACTTGAAGAGAAATCCCATGATTTATAATCTGAAAAAAACCCATTCAGCTGCAGCTTCACATATCTGAGCTGCAACTTTTGGATCATCCCAAATGGAAACATCAATTATGGGTATTGAGTGATCTAATACAACTTGGTTTTTGTGCAGTCTTTTTTCAGGGGCTTCAATGAATTGGTTTGGGAGATCTTCTATGCCTAACCTGGAAAAACCTGTGACTCCATTGCCTTTGTGTACCAAGAAGTCAACAAGGTCTTCAGGCTCATTGAATGATGTAGACATTTCACAATCTTTCACCAAGTGTTCTTGAGGACTAAAGTGAAGGATGTATTCAACTGTGAATCTATAGTTTTTAATAACGGACGAAGACTAGGGGAATCGAAGTCATGACCTTGCAAACTTGGCCATCTTTGCGGGTGTATGTGAACCAATAGTTTGAGTTAGGTGAAAGAGTTCAATCTCATCATTAAAAATTAATAAATGATAATTTAATAAACTTGTACTTTGTGTTTAAGGTTAATCTTAATTTTTTATCACGTTACTTCTAAAGTTTAAATTAAAAGAAGATTATGTTAAACAATGTTAACGAGATGAGGACCGTTTGCCCAACATTTACATTTACAAATCGTCGCAATTGAGGCAGCCCATAAATTTATGTCATTTGAAGTTGATATTCTGTGTGATCTACAAATGATACACCCTTTACCATATGTATTTACTACCTTACATAAGATACCGTAATAGATAAAATATCATAATATTCTTGATTAATTCAAAAGAAATATACTCGCAAATACATATATTATTTGGTTCACTCCTAACACATTATCAAGAAAGATATCATGCTTTTGCAAATTCAATTGCCTGCTTTCCGTTGTGAGCTTTGCTAAAGAAGTAGTCGAAGTAATCAGAGAATGTCACAGATTTATAGATAGGTTCTTCCCCATGCTCCAGCACTTGTTGCAATGGACCAACAACTGCATCAGATGCTGGATTCGCGAAGACAGGAACTGAAATTCTGTCTTTGTTTGCATTTGGGACTACCCGATGCTCGATGCTCTTGTACCTATCATTGCTAATAATTTGCAGAACATCACCGATATTGATAACAAGTGCCCCTTCGGTTGGTGGTACATGGATCCATGTTTCGCCTTTTCCTCGTACATATAGACCTCCAACATCATCCTGGAGGAGGACAGTGATGGCTGAGATATCAGAGTGGCATCGTACTCCAACCGCGGCATCTGGGTTAGGACATTTGGGGTAGTGCATAAGGTCGACTATAAAAGCCCCCATCAACTTAGATTCTGTACTTTCATCCAACCCTGCAACATTCAGCCCTTTTAAAAGCAGGTCCAGCAGCTTTCTCACAACAGGTTTCACACACTTCATGTATTCAAGAACTTGATCCCTACGAGCATATAATTTTCCAGACAGATTAGTCGTGAACTTGCATCTATAATGAATAAAATCAAAATGAATTAAAAAACATGGAGATTGTTGTTTATATATTAGCATTAACGTTACTATGTCTCGGTGCCTTTTAACAGGCACACGCGCCTAAGCAGGATTGGGGGTTATATAGAGACGGATAGTACTCAACCTTATCCTTGTAATAACATGGAGACTGTTTCGGAATTCATCTCGAATGCAAACACTTTCGAACTCACCTAGAAACAGAAGGCCAATGCTTGGTTTCCTCATCATCTTCGACATAAACATGAAAAAGATAATCTTTCCACTCCAAGACCTTCTCAGTCAGAGGGCTGATGAAGCTAGTCTTCAACTCCACAGTACTTGTGGGTGAATTTGCCTTGATATATTTCTTCCTTTCTTCATCAGGCAAAGCAAAGAATTCATAACCAGCATTCTTAACACTTTCAAGAACTTGAAGAGAAATCCCATGATTGATAATCTGAAAAAAACCCCATTCAGCTGCAGCTTCACATATCTGAGCTGCAACTTTTGGATCATCCCAGTTGGAAACATCAACTATGGGTATTGAATGATCAAATACAACTTGGCTTTTGTTCAGTCTTTTTTCAGGGGCTTCAATGAATTGGTTTGGGAGATCTTCTATGCCTAACCTGCAAGGCGGATCTAACTATTATAAAGTTGGTGTTTGAAATAGGCTTATTCTCGGAGTAAGTGTTCAAAATGCTTAAATATATTGAAATATAATACAAATTTTAATTGCATAATATTATTTTATTCTAGAAAAGTGTTTGTGCGACTGAATCGGCACAAACGTGTGCCGGTCCGCCCCTGCTAACCTGGAAAAGCCTGTGACTCCATTGCCTTTGTGCACCAAATAGTCAAGAAGGTCTTCAGGCTCATTGAACGATATAGGCATTTTACAATCTTTAGCCAAGTGTTCTTGAGGACTAAAGTGAAGGATGTATTCAACTGTGAACCAATAGTTTGAGTTTTATAGATAAACAACTTGTTAGGTGAACATTGATATATCAATAAATCATAATGTTATGAATCATTCCTTTTTATAATTAAATGGTCACGTTACGATGTTTTAACCTACATCCGTTGATAAGTGATGAATCGAGTAATTTCTAACATCAGGTATTAAAAATATGTTTAACTAGTCCGTAGGGTGACGGAGCAGGTGACTTTATGATAGTAAAGTCGATAGTTTGATAGTTCGATTCTTTCGAGCGAGGCTTTCTTGACTTACGTCACATGCTTACTTTGTAGGAGCTTTAAATCCTCCAGCTAGAAAAAGTAGTTTTTCGAACGTGTTCCCGCGGAAGCCTCTTACTACAACAAGTCAACAAGAGGTGGAGATTTTTTAGACTAATTTTTTTGAATTAAATTTGAAACGTCACATCACTCAATTTCTGAGGACAAGAACATCACAAGAAGCTTGAATTTTGCAGTTTTGGATAGAGTAGAAGATGATGATGATGATGGCAACTGCATGTATATCATCTTCTTGTTTATCTACAAAACAACATAAGCCATTTAATTGGTCAAACCCATCTCTCAAACAATGTCAAACTTCACTTCAACCCAATTTCAGAACACCAAGAAAGCTGAATATCAAATGCCAGTCAAAGGAGGAGCTCACTGATCAAAAAGTCAACCAAGAAAAACAAGAGGAGAATTATGTATTTGAAAGACTGTTTTCTAATCTTAACCAAGCCACTCTCACAAGAGAGCCTGGTAAGATTTCTTCCGAAGATAATGGAAATTTGGAAGATAAAGTTGCAATTTTTATCTGCTAATTAGTTTGGCAATTTGTTGTCTTGATTTTTGTGTGTGAACTTTTGTGTATTGCAGGTAGCTTGAGTAGTGCCATTTTTCTTGTTGCTGGCACAACTGTATGTTCTCTCTTTTTCTTGATTTTTTGATATTGAGTAATGGTGTTATGACAACTTTAGGTGTCTAAAACTTTCGAATTTATAGTTTAGCTCAAGTAATAGAGTATAATACTATGAATTTATGATCTGTAATTGTAAGAAGAAGAAGGAAAGGAACAAGCTTGTTGGTGAACGTTTATCCTGGAATGTGTTTTTGTTGTCATATCATCATCATCTTGATCAATTCGCGTTCGGAATGCTTAATTATAGTACTTTCTATTGCTACTCATTTACTTGCCTTTTTTCATATGTCAGCAAATGGAACACATGATTTTTGTAATGAAATTGAATCATGTGCGCATTAGGTAGGGGCTGGTATCCTGGCGATCCCTGCTGTTACCAAAGAAGCTGGATTTTTGGCCTCTGCCGTAACATGCATATTCTGTTGGATGTTCATGGTAATTAGACAATTCATTCGAAGGGTTGTCCACCTTCTTGGGGTCACCTTCGATTTTCAGTCACTTACTTTTCTCAGTTTCTTCAGTATGAGTAGGATTATGCACTTGTTTTCTTCAATTCATATCTCCTTTCTTTTGTTCAACTCCATTCAGTTTGGTATTTTGTATGAGGTAACAGTTTTCCACTAAATCCTGAAGGTAGTGACTGGCCTTCTCGTTGCTGAAGTCAATGTAAAGACAATGTGTGAGCTTGGATCTGGTGGCGTATCATTGGTGAGCTGATAGATTTCTTTTTATCTTAGAAGTCATATTGTAGCTTTCTGAACATGTTACATGTAATTAATTATAAATAACTATATTTTTCACTTAGAGCTCTATTAATTCACACATACACTCAATTAACTCAGTAGCCATTTATGTATTTTGTTGTAGTCTGTTGAAGACTTGTAGATGAAATGATATTATCATTTGAGTATTACATGTATTTGGAGAACACATGAATAATTTGTTCAGTCATATTAAATTCTGATATGTATTTCAGGTATCGATGGCCATGAGAACCCTCGGAAATCTTGGGGTGCAAATTGCTTGGTAAGGTTCCAAACATTATTATGAACTATCGAAGCAGACATACTATATAGGGTTCATATCTGAAAGTAGTCTTGTCATGTCTGAAATGTTTTTCTCTCAGGTCAGTCGGGTGCTTGAAATTTAAAAGTAGAAGCTTTGAACCCTACTTTATATACCTTAATAACATAATTCTGATAGTCGGGGCTTAATGAAACTGGTCTATTATTCAAGTACATGTCAGCAATAACTAATTTGTTACTGATGTCATCATGGTTGAATTGGTGTCATTAGTATCTAAAACTGAATCCAAAATCACATACTCATGACATATTATTCTGAAGATACTCATTTTGAAAACGAAATCATAAAGTCGAACGGTGTTAGATATCTGATGACACTCTTTAGTCCCACTGATCTAGAGTTTTAGACAAGATTAGTGCTTGTTAGCACTGTTATCTTAGGTATAGCATGTTGAAGAGTTCTTCAATTTGTTTGAGGTATCTTAATATATTTCTACAATGGACAGAAAGAACAAATATGATTCTCTGAGTGGTAAAATAATGTTAGAATAAGATTTCTCTTAAATATGAATTAGTTATACATTATAGTAATCTAGTTAACCAGAACTCGTGCTATAGCCTCGTCATTGCTCAAAAGCTTTATTTAATCCATTACTTTTTTTATTAACTCCAATTTTTGCCACAAATTTGTCTGTTTGTGTGGCAGCTGGTCCTACATTCTCATCCATTATGCCCTTTTAGTTGCTTATGTGGCTCGCTCCTCCGATATACTGACGAACTTTCTTGGCCTTCCACTGTATGGTTTTCATCTCCAAGTGAACTTTCAGAATATCATTCATATATTAATATACGATTCTGTTTTAATTAGATACCTTATTTTTGACATATGCCATATGATATAAAACTGATCCAAGGTCACTTCGCCACCTCAATATCTTTTTCCGTCCTTGTCAAGCCCGTTTTATGTTCTCTTGTTTATTGTATTGTGAGTAATTTCATATTTCTTTTAGGTGTTGATGGACAGCATTATCATTGCAGATGGGAATCAGCTACCCTATTCTCGCTGCTTCTTGGAGGCATTTGCTTTTTCGGAAGGTAGCATTATATGCATTTTTCTGTTATTTGACCGTATTGTTTTACTGTGACCACCTGTATGTCCTTAACTTGAATTTCAAAGTCAGAAATATTTTAGTATTTATAATATTCTTTATTAGTTTCATATATATGGATGTACATATACAGTTTTTCATTAAACGCATTCGATAAATCCATTTACAACTGAATGATGATTTGTCAAGATATGCTAATCGAAAGGCCCCAACTAAAATGTTCCATCTATAAACACGCTACAAAATAAATGCTTTCTTGTTACTTGGCATATATACTACATGATTTGAAAATCAAGATACTTTACTACAACTTGAAATTGATTTTGGCCAAGAGTAAACATCTTATTCAGGCATCACTTTTACCTAAAACATGAAACCAGACTCTTTTACAATAGTCACAGTCTTTCCATCTACATTTGGCATTTCTACTTATATTTAAACTACTTAAAGTGATTCTTATATCAATTTATTGTAGCCAGCGAGTTATTGGTGCTGTAAATGGTGCGTTGGTACTTGGTATTATCATCTCATTTGCAGCTCTTGTGGTAACCGCGTCTCTTTGACAACCACTATGCTGATATTATTTGGGAAATATGTTAAGATTGTTATCGACACCCATTATCTCTCATAACATAGAAGTCGGATGTCTGGTTTTTAGGGAATGGCCAGTGGAAACTTGCACTGGGATGCTCTCTTGAAAGCCAACTTTGAAGCAGCACCTAACAGTATACCGATTATAGCACTTTCTTTTGTCTATCAGGTACGGTTGGGCTATCAGTTATTCCTACTGTGCTGCGCTCAGTCACTCCTGTTATAATGTCAACTCATGTAATGTTTTCCCTTGTTAGAATGTTGTGCCAGTACTTTGCACCAATCTAGAAGGGGATCTGTCAAAAGTAAGGTGATAAATCAATTATTATCTTTTTTGTTTCGAAGAAGACATTGTATGCATGATGTTACAAAAGAGTTACCCTTTGTTCAATTATTGTGTTTTTTCTTTAGTATTGCGGAGTTACTCTCTCAGATACCTCTTGGTTTTTCTAGTTCTTATCAATGAAGTCGTATCAGCATCTAAATTTTCACAACTACTTGCATAAAATTTCTTTTTAACTGCATCACTGCAG
Source organism: Echium plantagineum (assembly GCA_003412495.2). Taxonomy (NCBI): domain Eukaryota; kingdom Viridiplantae; phylum Streptophyta; class Magnoliopsida; order Boraginales; family Boraginaceae; genus Echium; species Echium plantagineum. The sequence goes on from CM016561.1 coordinate 1,010,631, forward strand.
GACTGCTATTGTTCTGGGCACAGCTATTCCTTTAGCTCTTTTCCTTGTTTGGGATGCTGTTATTCTTGGATCAGTCTCAACTGTAGTGACAAATACGGATATTATTATCGATCCACTGCAGCAATTGCGGTCTGCAAATGGAGTTGGGGTTAGTACATGTTTTTTCCGATGTTCAACTTGGTTACATGCTTCTCGGCTTCTATCTATAGAGGGTTTGGAATCTTCCCTTCTGACTTACTACATAAATTTTAATTCTCTCCATCTTGTTGACATGGAAGTTCCCTGAATGCCTGGTCTCATTCTTCAGAAAGTGAAGCATTTCTTGGCGTGTGATAATAATCATATCGGTTTTTTCTGCAGCTGATAGTGGACATATTTTCACTTCTTGCAATTGCAACATCTTATATTGGGTTTGTCTTGGGACTTACAGACTTCCTTGCTGATCGTGAGTGCTTTTCGTCTCCCATGAATCCATGATGCATTAGTCTTTAACCAACTTAGATAGCGATGCTCCCGCCGCCTTCTTTAGCTGCTAGATTGTACCTTACCTATCGAGGGGTTAAAAGGAAATATTCTAGAAATTTTACATTTGTTTTATTTTCCATTAGCTAGAACTTATATTCTTGATATTATTTATTCTTACTGATACACTCAGTATTTGATTGTTTCGATGGTATGCTTCCAGTTCTGAAACTGCCTTCTGCTGAGAACAAACCACTTCCTTACATACTAACGTTGTTGCCGCCATTAGTTCTGGCATTGTTAGACCCAGAGGTATTCTTCAAAGCATTGGATCTTGCTGGTACTTATGGAGGTATAACTCGAAATTATTATTTACGAATTATACTCTTGTGAAATTTTCAGTTAGGCTTTTAGCATTTGTGATCTATACTTGATTTGTTGTTTAGCTATGCATCCTGATCTCTACTTCTTTTCCTAACGCGACATCGTATCACAGTGTTGGTTCTATTCGGAGTTCTTCCTGCTGCCATGTCTTGGGCAGATAGATATTCAGAGTCAACTCCATCCGTGAAGCTACAAGAATTGGTTCCCGGAGGAAAGCTAACCCTCTCGCTCGTGATGGGAGCCTCGGGGATCGTCATTCTTACAGAAGCCATTCAGAACTTTGGACGTGCACAGATGTAATAGAGTTGAGAAACAATTGAATTTCAGACATCATAAGAGAACTTTTAGCTAAGCTGATTAGAGCTGTTGAATGTTTATTGGCATTTACTGATAGTATTTCCAACTTCCCAATTAATTTATGGAGCGCTTAAACAAAATTGAATAAATAAAATTCATGTTGTAGTACTTATATATTCATTTTTTTTATAACGAGAACTTGCAATTATTACTTGCCGAGTAGGTAATTATTTACAAGGCAAAAAGTTGAACGTACAAAATTCTTTCAATTTTATCCTTCACGAGCGTGCGCGACATCCATTCAATATATATCCCAAATATAGCAAGCATGCGCCCGATACATATGTGGGCAAAGAGAATCGAAGTATCTATATGCACACCGAACAAATATGTGCATAGACAATATCAACCATGTGTATCATGCATTCGATCATAATTTTATAAGAGCAAATGGCTTCATTGATCAGATATGTTTGTTAAAAAACACTAGTCGATGTTAAAAAATTTAGTAGTATATATTTTAAATCTTAATTTGGTAAGTAACTATTCAAAATTATGAATTATTTCATTTTGAGTAGTGTTTATATAGTCTCTTGTGCGACTAAGAAAATGTTGGTGAAAGAAATTAAACTCATGACCTTATAATCATAATCACAAACTCAACGTATTTTACAAGCTCGGTCTGTTTTTTGGGACACCTATATATATATATATTCATTTCTTGATTTCTATAGCCAACGTTTTCCCGCTATGTTACAACCGTTGAGACATCCAACGTGCGCCAAAACCTTATTTCGAACCTTAACCACGACCACTCTCCAAAACACGCAAGTAAACCCCACGCTCCACCATTTCAAAGAGCCCTTTCCACCCGACCCTCAAATCTATGCTACGCTCCTCCACTCGTGTGCACGCGGCACCAACCTCCTCCTAGGCCACGTCATCCACCACCACATGATCACACGCGCCACTCAACCTGACCTCTATACCGACAACCACCTCATCAACATGTATGCGAAATGTGGTGACTTGGAAACAGCTCGGAAGGTGTTCGATAGAATGCCTCAACAAAATGTGTTTTCTTGGACTACCCTCATTTCAGGGTACTCGCAGTGTAATGAGATGGACAAATGTTTTGCGTTGTTTTCCGCCATGTTGGCTCATTGTAAACCGAATGATTTTGCTTATACTAGCGTGCTTTCGGTATGTGATTGTCGGCGAGGAGAGCAAGTGCATGGGCTTGCCTTGAAATCCGGTTTTGATTGTTGGGTTTATGTAGGAAATGCTCTTATTACATTGTATGCAAATGGTGGATATTGTGATGAGGCTCGGAGGGTGTTTAGTGCGATGGAGTTTAAAAATGTTGTTTCGTATAATGCTATGATTGAAGGGTATCGAATAAGTGGTCAAGGGGATAAAGCTGTGGAAATTTTTTCTATGATGTATAATGATGGAAGTATAGGCTTTGATCATGCCTCGGTTTTGAGTGTGATATCTTCAATATGTGAATATGATGAACGTGATTGTTTCCAGGGTCTGAGATTTTGTTCTCAGGTTCATTCTGTTTGCTTGAAGAGTCGGTTTACATCGGATATAGCAGTGGTAACTGCATTAATGAAAGCTTATTCAGGTCTGGGAGTAGAGGTTCTACATTGCTATAAGTTATTCCTAGAGGCTGGTGATAAGAAGCGGGATATTATTTTGTGGACTGGGATTATGACAGCATTTTCTGAAAAAGATCCTGATGGGACTATATTCCTTTTCCGCGAGTTGAAGAGAGAGGGTGGAGTTCCAGATTGTTATGCCTTCACTGTTGTGTTAAAAGCTTGTGCAGGCCTTGTGAACGACTACCATGTCCTGTCCGTGCACTGCCAAGCCATAAAATCTCCGGTTATTGATCTCGTAGTACTCGGAAATGCCTTAATCCATGCGTATGCAAGGAGTGGATTAATGTCAAGTGCCAAACAAGTTTTCTATGAAATGGTATTCAAGGATGTAGTTTCATGGAATACAATGCTCAAGGCTTATGCATTGCATGGGCAATCTAAACAAGCCCTGGAATTATTTGGCCAAATGGATGTTGAACCAGACGCAACTACATTTGTTGCAATATTGTCAGCTTGCAGCCATACGGGAATGGTAGATGAAGGGAAGAGGATATTTAGCACCATGCTTGAGGAGTATGGGGTAGCTCCTAAGCTGGATCACTATGCCTGCATGGTTGACATCTTAGGACGGGCAGGACTTGTTCGTGAGGCTGAGAAGCTCGTCAGAGAGATGCCTATTGAGCCAGATTATGTCGTATGGAGTGCTTTGCTTGGAGCATGTAGGAAACATGGTGAAACCCAGTTTGCCAACTTGGCCGTGTCTAAACTAAAGGAGCTGGATCCAGAAAATTCACTTGGATATGTAACACTCGCTAACTTATATTGCTCTGCTGGTAGTTTTAGTGAAGCAGACCTCATAAGGACGAAAATGGTGGGAGTAGGAATAAGGAAGGAACCTGGTTTGAGCTGGACCAAGATTGGGAAACAGGTTCATGAGTTCGCCTCAGGAGGCCGACGACACCCTCTGGGAGAAGCAATACGTGCCTATACTAAAGAGTTGGTTGCAAAACTCAAAGAATTGGGTTATACTCCTGATAATAGTTTGCCTTCTCAAGATGTAGAAGATGAGCACAAGGAGGAGCAGCTATATTACCACAGTGAGAAGCTGGCTTTGGCGTTTGGTTTGATGAATGCACGTAAATCCGACTGCTCAACAGGTGTTATAAAAATAATGAAAAATATAAGATCCTGTTTGGACTGCCATAATTTTATGAAATATGCATCTGCCCTTGTACAAAAGGAAATCATTGTTAGAGATTCGAACCGTTTTCATCATTTTAAAGAAGGGGCATGCTCATGCAATGATTATTGGTAACAAGCAAGAGTCTTCCGGGACAAATGATATTGAGTCAACTGATGGCTGCTTTTGCTTGAATCAAGTTAACCAAGATCTGAGTAAATCCTGCTCTATTCATCATTGTTGAGACCGAAACAGATCAAAGTCTGGAAGTATAAATAATGAACAATAGTTACAGAGGAGGAGGAGAACCATCAGAGGCGGTATGTACAAGTATATACAAGAGTTGCCGGCTAGGTTGAACTGAGATGCTTGTATTCGCCAGAACTGCTCCAACTAAATAGATTCATAACCCATATCATTTATATGATCTCATCAAGAAAGATTTATGTTTCATCGATTACCATCACTGGGTTTTATCGGTCCATTTTCAGGAACAATATTCTCAAATGGCTAATAAAGAAGAATTTCGAAGTTCCATTTGTAAGCATTTTAGTTTGTTGAACTTAAATGAGAGTAATCAGAATCCATACTATATGTACATATCCTTCAAAGTTGTAAGAGGGGCAGCTGCTCGTATATGAACCTACCATAAGTATTTGTCCATATCTATATCTAGAAACCTGTCCTTACAGATTAATAGCAGTGGGATAGCGAGACTTATATTGAAACGTCTACACTGAACACTCACCCTATGAGCTTGAACTTGGACCTACACGGAGCAGAACTACAAAATTTTAGCAGAAACCAAATCAAAATGAGCTTGTTCTCCTGAGCTGATATCTTGGTGCGATTGACAAGTGATTCGAGAATAGTTTATCCACTTCCTGCGAGGGACATGCATACAAATCAATTATTTGCTCAAGTGCGACAACAAGCAATGAAAAATGATGATTGTGACGAAGGAAAAGATCCATCAGAAACAGTCAGCATACTGTGGTGATAAACCCCAAGAGATTGTTCGAAATAACGTTTTAAATATGAGCAATTGGAAGCCTTGTTGTGCAATAAGAAGAGGGTATACACCACACACATTATTTATAACTGAAAACTAAATTGGTACTACCAATTGTTGTTGGTTCCCATATATTGAAATTCTGTATAACTATATTGTAAATTAAATTGCAACACACGGCAAGAAAAATTGTTACCATCTCTTTCTTGAGCTTCATATTTTCCATTTCGAGATGCGAAACTTTACTCACAAGCTCATTGTGATAAGCCTGCAAATTTTTAAAACCATCCCTTCAATACATGGAAAACACAATAAAGGTGTTAAATCACAGAGAACCGACGAGTAACTAGGGTACCTGCTTTCTGGCTCGTGACCGTGCAGCAGATTCCCTATTCTTGATCTTTCGCCTTAGTTTCCTCTCAAAGGTTTTCTCAAAATCCACAGGACCCCTTTTCCTGCCAGGTACTGGTGCATCCGATAAAACATCTAGCGGTCTACATGACGACAAGCCTACTTGTGGTGTATAATTCTGTGGAGTCGAAGCATTATATGGTACCATGACATTTTCTACAGCAGAATCATCAACAAACATCCCTGCTTTATCAAAGAATTCCTTAAGAGTTGTCTCCCCAAAAGTAAGTTCCCTTTCCTGAATGTTTAAACCCTTCTGACTCTGTTGAATATCCTTCCACACCTCATCCACCGTCTTCCCACTAAAGGCCCTCGCCATATTTAAGCTAGCTTGTCGATATAGAGCAGATGCAGGAGACCCACCTCCAACATCCATTCCTGTGGACTCCTCCTCGACCGCCCACACACGTTTAATCAACTCCTCAAGGTTCATACTACCTAATGGTTTCCCCAAATCCCCCAAGTGGTTCTGAACTTGGTCCAGAGTTAAACCACACCATGAGTTTTGCCTTTGCAATGATTGAAAATGATGAGATTGCAAGCCGTTCGTATGAGACCCCATCATCTGCATCCCCATTCACCAATCCTTGTACCTCAACACTAGCTTCATTAATGAATCGTCTAAATACCATTTTTACAAATTCCACATAAACAAATCACCAATTTAATCAAAATGTTCAAAAAAAAAAAAAAGAATCTCTAAGTTTACTCTTAAACTTCAAAGCTTCATTTCATCAAAGTATTCAGCTTAACAATTAGAATACAAGTCATACAATAACACATTCACACAAATCATTTTCCTATTGCGCAATATATTGGCCTCTAAATACGGTGTTTCATTAGTGATCCTTTCAAAGTCTTGGCTTGTAACACGAGTCCGACAAGAAATTTGATCAAGAATTCTCATTAAATCACAAGAAATAACATAGTCATGTGCGATGTTGCTAGATTCGTTTCAATATATATTTTTGAAACATCAACTTTTTATAATTTGAGGGAGCATTATATTGACCATCAAGCATGCAGTTTTCGTATATCGAAATGTAAAAAACACAAATAATGATAAAAGAACAAATTCAATTAACAAGGAAATTAAATACTCCATATTTACACACCATCCTTGAATATGATTGAAACATAAATGGGTTACAAACAGAACAGTAAAAATGAGGTGGCAAGAAGAAAAAGAAACAGGACAAGAAGAGGACAAAAATCATGATGAAAACAAACAAGAAAAAACAAAAACAGGTGTAGAAATAAGAATGTAAATACCTGGCAACAAAATAGAAAATCCGATATGATGAATTTACACAACCAAATATTTTACTATTCAGACTCGTTTGTGTTTCCTTCAATTAAAAATCACCCTAATTTTTCGGACTTACTCACATGGAATACACTAGCACCTTCCGAACGTAATTATTTTAGTTAACCTCCTCACTAGCCATTGGACCACAATAAATGTTATTTCCTTGGCTTTTTAATTTTAACGTTGTAAGCTTTTGATATTGTGTTTGTTTTTTTAATTGACGTTTACAATTTCGATAAAATATTTAACGATTTTCTCTCCTTAAATAGTGTTTAATATATTAAATATAAAATATCAATACAATAATTTAATTGTTGATAATTAATTGATTAAAGATATATGTGTAAAATGCAATTATATTCTAATTATCTACTTTTAGACTAAAAGGTAGAGGGTCATTAACATTGTCATTCATTGGCATGTAATAGGATTAGTTCATGTGCCTAAAGAAGAGTAAATAAAAAATCTGTAATGTATTTTCCTTTTATTACGAATGGACATATAAAGCCAATACGTGACATCGACAAAATGAATACGAGATCTCGAATCAAGAATGTGTTGGGCCATACGATGTCATCATAAATAGTTAAGCGAAGTTGAGTGCAAGCGTATGTTGCACAAAATGGTAACACCAATACACCATCATGCCGTCATGCGTAATATTTCAAAGAGGCAAAAACAAAGAACAAAAAAGGCAATCAACCATATCAGGCATAATGTGTAACCTCGTACCAACAAGAACACAAGCTTCGCTACCTAGATTGTTACCCTTAAAAGGTCTAATGCATATTGTTGTATACAAGGATGAGCACATGACAACAATACATGCAACCTCGTAGAAAAGCAGTGATGTCGAGAGTCAAGAGTTGCACATGCAAATTGCAAATGCAGCAACTTCTTCTGTATCATGGAAGTTCCCCATATCAGGTTCCTTTCTGTAGCAGACTTGATCATGAGGAGAAAGGACAACTTCTTATATGTAGTCCCATGCACATGCTAAAAAGACCATGCACCTTCGCAAAGGCAAGACAAGGACCAAGAGTGGTGAAGTTACCAGGGGAAGCGCGATCAAAGAGCACAACAGACCAACTGTTAGATATGCTAAGAATATTAATAGAACATTAGTTCAGATGCAGAACTAATCCAGATTTTGAATCAGTCATGTGACAGATCAATAATGTGTGGAAAATGAGAAAGGAAAAGTTCATGAGATATAGGAGGAAATAGAAATGTTTTCTTGATGAATTTCTTCCTTATAAATAAAAGTCCACGCCAACACAATGAGAAGTGATGTTAATGAACTAAATTATTGTTCTGAAATCACAAAGCGAAAAAAGAAGGCAATTGATGTGACGAAGTGCACACCATCAATCACATTTTCCCATAAAACCATAGCCATAAGGAATTCAAAATTAAGGTAAAAATTATTAACACTACAAATTTGAAACACATGTAAGCGGTAGCAGAGATGAGAAAGTGACTTTGTCTTTGGAACAGGAGGTCTTTGCCAAGGCACGAAAAGGTTGTGTGCGTGTGTGTGTTGGGAGGGGGGGGGGGGGTGCTTCAAATAGAAATTATATTTCTTCAAGAGCTCAACCGCCCACCCTAGCACCAGCTTAAAGAACATTATAGTGTAATGATCCTTATTGAAATTGCCTTTTTAGGTAATGAGGAATGTAATCATGGCACATGAATTAGGAACAAACAGAAATGAAGAGCAGGACATATCTATCCACTGCTTCAACCTGCACAAGTCACTGTGATAGTATGTCCATGTACTCTGTAATGTTCAAACAGTTCACCAGAGCATCACTGAACACAAGCTAACGTAAAAGAATATGACTCAAGAGTCGAGCACATAGATTCTGAAGATCTGAAAACAGAGTGTATAACAAATAAGAAAATTTGGAGTTTTAAGTAATAATTAACACTAAAATAAAGTTCAATACTAAAAAGCAAGCCAGTAAGATACATGATATAGAATTAAAACCACAATGGAAATGTTGGCTGATTAACAAACTTGAGACTATGGAAAGACATGGGTATATAATACCCCAACTGTAGCAATTGTTTTTTAAAAGAAAAAGATACTAGGAATACAAACCATTTAAAAACTTTAAAAGAAAGTACTTGAATAAAACCGGATACATTTTTTAAGATTCAAGTCATAAGTAATAAAGTAGGATTTTCCTGACATAAAGATGTCATTTGCAATTGTGCTGGAACTGCGGAAGAACCACCAGAGTCCAAAACAAAAAGAGTGATTGATTTGATTTATGAGGATATCTGCATCATAACATGATAAAATGTGAAAAAAATAAGTTGCAATTAAGATGCCGTTATAGCATCAAAAAACAAAAACTTCTGTTAGAATAGTACGAATGTAATATGATAAATGTACGAAGACTTTAAGAGACAAGAGTTGCTTTTTGTGCATTGCCAACATATACCAAGCCATCAGAATTCATGAAATCAAGATACAACTTACCAAGCATGATAGTATCATGAAATCAAGGTAGAACTTACCAAGCATGATAGTTTTCATGAAATCAAAGTACAACTTACCAAGCATTATAGAGAACCCTGCACCCCATGCTGCAAGCAGTATCTGTCTTCAATAGAAGATAATCAATTAATTAGACACTCAACTACACATGAAACAACTACCTAGATTAACTCTGGAATAAACGTGAAGATAGATAGCTTTTCTGCAGACAATGAGAACTATCTTTATCTTCTACACATGAATGGCAGCTCTAAATAAACATGCATAAAGGTAGTTCCGTATTTCATTAAGATATTACATCCATTAGGAAGAGGTAGCGAACATATAATCAGAGGCCTGTACATTATGCTAAAGGTTGTAATACATTTGCATGTGTTGATTAAGACCATCTCACGAGGAGTTGATCTCCCACATAAAGCTCTCATTTATTTATACCTTCTACCATTAACTTACGACTTCTTCAAGAAGCAAAATTAGAGCAAGTACAACAATGCACTAAAGCTCGAATTGTGCAAAGCATATACTGCGATGGAAATAATAAGAGTAAAACAGGGACTAAAAAGCATCTGAAGTTTGGAGATTTATCCTCACCTAGTGCCCTTAGCCCATATAAGGGGCACCGCCCTGATTGGGTCTCACACCTCCCTGCCCCATCTGAGTATTAGGATATGCTCCTTGGAGCCCTGGCTGCCCATATCCAGCAGAACCGCCACCCTGTGTACCGTATACACCAGCACCACCGACTTGTGCACCATATCCTCCAGTACCACCAACTTGTCCACCATATCCACTAGGTGCCACACCTTGCGTAGCTGGACCACCCATTCCTCCAAGCAAATTACCAAATCCCATTCCAGCACCTTGTGAAGCTAGAAGGGCCAACGCTTGGCCAATGGCCGGTAATGCTGCAGGAGACATGCCTGGATTAAACCCAACTGCAGCCGGTGCCATCAAATGCCCTCCTGCTGCAGCTCCACCACCTGAACCGCTACCCCCTGAATACTTCCCTTTCTTTGCAACATGCCCATAATGCGACTGATGTCCATGGTGCTGTCCATGATGCTGCTGTTGCTGAAAAAATCCACCCCCACCTTTCCCAGGCTTAGGCCCATCAACCGCCTTCTGACAATTCAAGGTATGACCCTCGAAATTCTTATGCGGCTCCTCCAAGGCCTTCTTAGCCCCGTCGACACTCTTATACACAAACAAACAAAACCCCTTAGGCTTCCCTGTCTGCTTATCCAAACCCAACGGACCCTCCTCAATCTCACCAAACTTTGAAAAGAACTCCAACAACTTCTGAACATCAATATCGGCAGCCACATTGCTGACAAATATCTTCCTTTGTGTATACTCCGATACAGGTGGGGCAATCGGAGGAGGGGCAGGAACTGGCCCAGCAGACGCCAATTGACACGAGGTAACCCGATTCCCAATCTTCTTCTGAGGCTCCATCAACGCCTTCTTAGCGCCAACCCGATGCTTAAATAGAATAAACGCATAACCCTTCGATTTTCCGGTAACCTTATCAGTAACAGCTTTACAGTCCTCAATTTCGCCATACTTCCCAAAAACGCTAATTAGGGTTTCGGAAGTGGTATCCCACCCAAGCCCATGAACGAATATCTTCCTGTGAAACGGATCCAAATCCGCTAACTTCTTCACGTTTTCAACGAAATCAGGGTGTTTATTGACCGCTTCTTTCAGTAAAGACGCTAATTGGTCTTTCGTAAAAGGTTCTAATAGCTTCTCAATTGGCTCGTCATCACCTTCTTCACCCTCGCCTTCGCCTCCGTTGACTTTGACTTCTTCTGCTGCTGCTTCTTCTTCCTCGTCTTCTTCCTCTTCTTCGTTTTCTTCATCTTCGACTTCTTCTTCGATTTCTTCGTATTCCTCGGGTTCGGGTTCGGGTTCAATTATGGGTTCGGGTGGTACCGGCTGCTGCTCTTGGGGTACCGCCTGCTGTTCTTGTGGTACGGTGGCTTGAGATTTTCGCTTTTTGGCCATGTTGATAGGAGTGAGAGAGTGAAAGATTGGGTTTTTAGGGTTTGAATGAATTGGGAGGCTAGGGCGTGCGTGAGATTAAAAAGGGGGCAAATTTTTGGAGGCAACCATTTAGCTTATGTAGGCAGACAATGTGTTAGGGTTGAATCTAGAGGAGCGTAAATTTTTGTTAAAATTAAACTAGGTTATAGGAGTCGAATTTATCAAATAAATGGATATATTTCTATTATAAAGGACCGTATATAGCATTACCCATTAAGAAGTTATATTTATTTATAAATCGAATTTTTCATCTTCAATTACAACCTCTCTTACTCTAAATTTTTTGTGTGAAATGGTTCGAATCCTTATGGACATCTAGTTTTTAGTCATGATTGGATTTCTTGGAAATGCAATTAATTTACTTTGTATTCAAAAGAATTAAAAAATTAATTTTGCATAAAATTTAAGAATAATTTGAATTTATCTCACAAACATAATTTTTCTTACACTTTTCATATCAAATTCACTCCAAAAAAATTCTGAAATGGAATTACTATATTAGAAAAACAAATATTACATTACAACACATATGAAGTATGTAGAAAATAAAAATGAAAATTGACTAAAGTTTTCATACAATACTCGATGGTGAAAACTAAAAAAATATAAAGAATAGCAATAAATTAGTTTGTTTTAATTAATTAATCAAAATAATCTATTATCTTAAATGTATCTAAACAAGATATTGTCTCAATACTTTTAACATAATTAATTATATTGATAAATTAGTTCAAAAAAAACTAACCTTATCAAATAGTAAAAAAATATAACTATTCATACAGTTTAATTGATTTGTATAAATTTTCCGCGTATTTCTACAAAACGCACCAATTATTATAAAGGAAACAATAAAACTCATATTGGGTCAGTTACAACAGTTTAATTATATTTATATTAATTTTTTAGCAAGAATTTAACAGGGCCGGCCCTTACTCATGGCGGGGGACCGCAACCGCACTAGGCCCCCGTTTTGGAGGGCCCCAAAATTTCTACAGAATCTCCTACGAAACATACGAAAATTTTCATTTTTGAAATTATGAAAACGAAATGTTTGTATTTCAAAATTAATTTTTTTCGTAGAATAAGCTCAAGTTTTTAATTTTATTAGACATATATGAACTAAAGGTATTTGTTTAAAAAGAGTTTATTAATGATTAAAATAATTATTCATAACCTTTTGCCAATATACATATATAACATATATGAACTAAAGGTGTTTGTTTAAAAAGAGTTTATTAATGATTAAAATAATTATTCATAACCTTTTGCCAATATACATATATAACATATATGAACTAAAGGTATTTGTTTAAAAAGAGTTTATTAATGATTAAAATAATTATTCATAACCTTTTGCCAATATACATATATAACATATAACTCACACGTTTAACATGTTAGATAATTACAATTGTCTATTTGTTTTTAGATATAACTTTGAGATATTCTTACAAATAATATTAAATGATGTAAATATTTTCCATAAAATTTAATTATTTGTTAACATATATAGCATTGATTTCAAAATATTTTATTTTATTTTTAGAGTAATTCAAACTTATATATACTATAGTAATATTTATGTTTATTCAAATTTTTTTTAACATATATGTATAATTTATTTTGACTTTTTATATTTTTACATCGTTTCTTAAATATTTCCATAATGTAATAACATGGGTTAATTCTCTGATTTAAAATATAATAATAAATTATATAACTTTAATAACTCGTTTCGTTTTATTTAAAACTCGTTAGAAGTTTGCTCGTTAAGTCAATTCGAGTCCTAATCGAGTCAAGCCCGTATAAGGGCCTTGTGATCACTATTTAAAATTATTACTCCTATGTTTTACGTAAGTTTATCGAGTCATCCATCGAGTGGTGACTCTGTTACCGCGTTGATATCGAGCCTAACCTCAGGGGGCCTGAGTGGGTCGTTGCACATAATGTTTCCGAAACGTTTCTTAATTTTATAATTTCGAAACAGGAGATATTTTAGCTGATAATGGATTTGAAGATACCGTTTGTGTAACAATTTTTCATCAAATAATGTTAAGATATTTTTTGTGTAATTTTTTAATATTCATTTCAATGGATAAAAATGAATCAGCGAAAAAAAATTTGCCCAGGACCCCATTTTCAATTTTCGTACTAGGCCCCGAAAATCTATAGACCGGCCCTGGAATTTAAATACCCACCCCTCCCCAAAAAAAGGGGAAAAATATGCAAAAATCAGAAACAGTGAGACAGTAGAGGACAACTCTTAAGAATGTTGATGATCGTGTAATATACTAGGAATAGTTTTCTTCTCATGCCGAAATTCATCAATATATATAAATTCTCACATAATAAATATGCAAATTGTGCGCTAGTTGATTGATACACATTCATATTCTCCTCAAATAAATTTTCCATCAAAGAAACTCAATTTCTGGACTTTCCATCTTCCAAGATTTCGTAATATCCTCTTACATTATCGGTTTCTTTTTCTTGATTTTTGTTCTTGATCTGTATAATTAAATGCCCTTTTTTTACACATAAAACTTAGCAATCTTGATAGTTTTTGTTTTTTGTTTTTTAGTAGCATGAAAGTCTATTTTTTTGCAGCTTCTGCTAGTATATTTGAACCCTTAATGTTCAATATTTTCCTTTTGAAGAACTACTAATATTTTTTTGATCTGGTTGAAGATAATGGAGCATCAAGATTGTGGAACTAGTGGTGGGAAAAGCTTGAAAATTGGTGATTTTGAAGATGATGATGGAAACAGAGAAGAAAAAATGGAGATTGAGGGAAAGTTGAAGAGTCAAGAAAGAGTTTGTCCAATTTGCAGCAAAAAATTCAGCTCTGGAAAAGCATATGGAGGTCATATGAGTAGTAAGCATGTTCAACAAGCTAATAGAGATAGAGGTCAGAATAATGATAACAAATCTCGTTCTTCCAAGAAGCTAATCAAGAGAAAAGTTGACGATTTTATCGACGAATCTGATGAAGTTGGTGGTGTTGGTGATTATGCTTCAGGAAGTTTCAAGAAACCGAAAATTGGGTTGTTTAGTTGTGATTATTGTGGTAAAGATTTTCCATCCAAGAAATCTTTGTTTGGACACATGAGATGTCATCCTGATAGACCATTTAGAGGTATGGAGCCTCCAGAATCTAGCAATCTTCATAATGGTGGTGATATGAAGAATTCTTCAATGGTTTCACTGGCTCATAAGCCTGTATTTGAAGAAGAATTGGAAGAGGGTGAATTGCAGGAAGGAAGAAATCAAGAAAATAGCATTTTGGGTAATGATGGTGGGGTTGAAGCGGGGACATTGGCCCGTTCGGCCGCGGGGGTGGTTGATTTAGCTCAAGATTTGGTGGGTAGAGGGTGGTTTGTCAAGAAGAGGAGACCGGGAGGGGGAAAGGCTATTGTCGTCAATAATAAAATTCATGATTATGATGGCGATGATGATGAGGAGGAGGAGGGGGGTAGTAGTTTTGAAGAACGTCGCATGGCTAGTCAATTGCTCATTCATCTTCATAACAGTGGTGGTGGAAGAGTAGTGGTGGCGGAGACGATGAATAGCGCCACACAAACGGTCGCAGAGACGACGAACAGCGCTGCATCACTGCCATCAGAGGGGATGGGAGACTTCCAGGACATTGTCATGACCAAAAAGACATGTCAAAATCCAAGAGAAACTGATGAAGAAGTAGTAGAGGCAGCTGGAGTGATTGATCAACTCAAGAGTAAATCAATTCTCGAAAATGATGATTCAGATGATACTCAATCCGATGAAGGACTTGTTAGTAAGAAGTTGCATTATGCTACAAAAGGTAAACAGGAAATTCTTGGAAAAAGGAAGAACTATAAGGAGAAATCACCAACATTTCTATCTGTGGTTATTAGCCCCCCTGTAGTTGCTGCTCAGCCCCCTCATTCTCCCCTGTCCCGGGCGCCTTCGGGTGAAGTTGGCAAGGAGTTTACGTGCCATCGTTGCGGGAAAATATTCCCGACATATCAAGCTTTGGGAGGGCATAAGTCTAGTCACAATAAGTTCAGGATGGTGATTGAGAACACAATTGATGAAGTAGTCCCTTGTTCTAAGGGCACTCCTTCGAAAGTTTGCAAGAAGGCGAAGACGAAGACATCAGTGGAGGTGATCAAGGCCCGGAGAGCTCTAGAGTTTGACCTCAATCACTTGCCCAAAGGAGATTCTTGACATGCAGACGATCAACTATGCAAGACTACTTGATGATTTTCTAGTTATTAGATGGTTCCATTGTTTGTCGAACTGTTTTTCTATGTTTTTCCACTTGGTCATAAACTAGTCTCCAAAGTAAGGCAAGTGTGCATCATTGTTTACTAAAATAACATATATCGCACATTTGTCCATTTGTCCATATTCTTTCGGGGGATAATTTTCCAACTATTGTTTACTGGCGGTAACCAAATTGCAATATTGTAACTATTTAGGATTATAGTGTCATTTCGTCTCACTTTTTAGAACCAAATTGACAATTAATCGCTTGAATTACGACTTAGGAGTAAAAAAGTGGATCCATTTATGTAAAGTGATACTTGGAATTATAAACTTATGACGTATAATTTAGCGTGTGTGATTTAAAATTAAATTTATCAAAAGTTCATTATTACGAACATTATTCTCATGCAAGCTCATTCCTAGTAATTATCTTATTATTATAACGAAACACTCGCAAGATTTTACTTTCGTAGATAATCATGTAATCTATAATATAAAACTTTGGTTGTACCTAAAGGGAGACCCGCAAGTCATTACTCAGTGGACACTGAATAACTTTATGCATAAGCTCTTAAATCGCTACTTATCAAGTGCATACGAAATTAACTTCATCGATAGATCATTCCATCTTGTGCTAACAAAAATAAAGTGTTAACTCACGATAACATTCTGAAATGTTGACCGGTGTATCATTAAAATTAGTACAAGTAATCTAGGGATTAACCATCATCGACTGAGGGAAGTCAACTGTTACTAAAATTGACTGGTCAATATAAATACTCCCTCCATCCCTAATTGATAAGGACACTTTCCCAAAATAGAAATCCCTTAATTGGTTCCTATTTAGTTCAAAAAAATGGAGGGAAAATATAGATTGTGAGTTGAATTTGAATTTTCCTAAATCTTTGTGCCAAATGAAATGTCTCCAACAAAAAGGGATGGAGGGAGTATTAAATAGATGTATGGATAGTACATTCTTACATACGTTTCATATAAATATACACATATCTCAACATTAGAGTATAATTTGAATCTCTTTTTGTTCGTAAATGTCTTTCAAAGTACACCAATACATGCAATTATTAAAAAATAAAGAAGGAAAAAGATAGCACCGTTAACCCCAAAAAGATGTTAGAAAAGAGTTAATCGAATAGCCTAGTGGAAAAGGCTCTTGCTAGTGACCAGAAGGTCCTAGGTTCGAAACTCACATTTTCGCTAATTTTAAAATAAAATAAAATAAAAGATGTTAGAAAAAGAAAGAACATAGAGTTAAAGGGCAAAACATTACCAGAACTTAAACAAGTTTCCATAAACTTGCAAGTTACAAAATATAACTTCCAATTATTCTATGTTAATCTAATCTTTCAAAATCCTTTCCAATTCTCTCCATATGTACAAATTGCAAATTCAGATAGAGAAAGAAGAGGGGGTGGACAGAAGCCACCCAAACTCTTCCAAGAATCTACCACAACAGGCACAAATGACCGTCAGCGTCGAATCTATCTTATATACATCATGTTCCATTCAAAAAAAGCGCGATTTGAGTCATCAAGCTCAAGCTAGAGGTAATCAGATTTGTTCTTTCAAAACTTGGGGGTGGGATCAGGGATGGGGTGGGTGGGGGTGGCGGTTCAGATCAATGGTGATTGGTACATGCTGGGTGCCGACTCCTCTAAAACAGAAGTTTCCCTTCCTTTGGCACCACAAACAGAAGTCCGCTCGCTACTGAGTCATCCTCCCTTTTGCACGTCTGAAGTCATCCATACTGCGGTATTCTTCCTTAAGCACTCTTTCCAGCTCTGCGTCCTTCTTTAGAGGTTCCTTGTGATAGCGTACCTCCCGATAGTGGTGAAATGCCCTGCCAATAACGTAGGTCTAGTCAACATATGCGAAAAACAGTAACTACAAACTAATTCATGGAGCATAGACTTTGACTACATGGATGGCTGTGAATAAGACACTCAATAAATCTCTTCTATATTCGCTACTATGTGCAAACTCGAGTGTAAAAATGCTAAGGATTAATTAAAACATTGAAGACCTCATCTCAACGTCCTACCACATCCCCTTAAAACCCACAAACATCTTGACAACGTGAAACATGCCAGTGACTGGTCTCAATTCTAGTTTGTTTTATGAGGTGGCCGGCATGGGACTCCTTTCCCAACACGTGTTAGTTGTTCTATTGAGATACAAAATGGAAAAATTTATACAATTACCAGTATTTTTCAAGGCCATAAAGATCTCCCTTCTTGTAGAAGTCCAGGGAAAGCCGCTCAAAGTCATGGTAGAGTTCTTCTCTAAAATCTTTCTCTAAGCCATAACTGAAACATGTCAATGATATATTAAGCATTAACATTGATGGTCGTAAAATGCCAAGCAAAATATGTGATGCATAGTCACTTTGATCGAGCAAGACCACTTCACAGAAAAGAAAATATGTAGTTTTAGCAGAAGTATTACCACTAAGGCAATACACTTGTTAGTGCCCATACCTATAAAATCTAAATAAGCACTCCACTCCATAATTGTAGTTATCAGCTGCATCTTCCATTGCCAACTTCAGGAACTCATTATACATTGACGGTATAAACATGTTCCTCAAGAAATATGACCAAAACCTATATAGCGTATTCATTTCCTTCACAGAAACTTGAACGTGTCACTAATGCAGTAAAATAGTCTAACAATATTAAGATGACATGTCCACAAATAAAAATAACTGAGTATGTTTAAAACTAAGTGCATTTATAACATCAGATCACATATTATACTAGATGCTCAAGCTCAATTCAATCTCACTAATTTTGAACTCAAGAAAGAAGCCATTATTGGCTGAACACTTCGGAAAACTGATTGTTAAGATGTCAGGCATTATGTCATTCTTGCTGAACCAACATAGACATTTTCATCTTAATTTCCATCTCTACCACGCCTTTGACCTTTTTCCCTTACATTATTTATTTCTTTTTTCCTAGGTTATCACTCTGTCAGTTAAATCTTCTCAATTCACTGTAATGGCGTGGAAAATTTCATGTTCTTTAGATATGCAACCTATAATTCATTGTCTATGTGAAGTCTTTCAAGAGAATGTAAGGTGTGTGGCAACAGAAAAGACCTTGATCTGGAGGTAGCTGACAAAACACTTAAATAGCATGACCAGAGGCACAGAATTACGTTGCACATATAATGATTGGATCGGCAAAATGGAAGCACTATTCTACTTCCCCAGATTCTAATATGCAAAAGGAGAAAAGGAAAAAGGACCTATATTCACCCTTCTGAATTCTGATTTTATATTATAAACTTACACTAGCTACAGTAATAGGCACAGGTGACTAAGAAGCAAGACTGCATATTTACTCAAAATACTAACTCAAAATAAAGACATCTAAGAATACCTCGCTGCAACCAACCCCCAATTTCTTGCGTTCTGCTAAGCATCGATTATGATACTTCTTGTATCTGAATGAAATTAACCAAGAGTAAGTGCAAGTAGAATCACAAAAGGCACGAAAGTACTAATTTCATTCGACTGTTCTCTTCTAGACTAATGCTCTTACAGTTGTTGTTTGAAACCATTTTCCTCCAGAAGCTTATGACTTGGATGTTGGAACGGTGGGAATGACTTCGGCGCAGAACCCATCGGTGGACTATTGCTAAAGACACTGGAACGAGGCGACGCACTCAACTTTGAATGCCTCAACCTGATATGATAGTTAAATTACTTAATCAAACTGACATATACATGATTAAAACAAGGGAATAGATATCGACACTTGAACAGAAAGTCTGAAGTCTACAGTCATTTCTGATATCAGAAAAATAAAACTGCTTGAATCATTCCCAAATCCACAACATAATTTTCATCAAATAATACTGTATATGTATAGTCAGGCAAGAATCATTATCTTGCACTTACCCAGGATTGTCAGGAGGTGTGGACCCAAAGAAGAATCCTATTGAATCACTTGGGGGACTTTCAGATGCAATTCCTTGACCATGTTGACCATTTCCATGGTTCTTGATGTTACTAGGGAACAGGCGCTGCCTATAAATTGATTGTTGTTTGGAACCTCCTTTATGCTGCTTCTTCCGTGGGTTAGCATTTCTCGACCCCTCAGACCCAATCACAGAAGAAGGCTGATTAGAAGTCTTTGGTTTAGATACTGCAGAAGCTGCCCCAAGAGAACTAGAGCTTTCATTTCTGGTCTCGGTACTTGGATTAGCATGTTTACGACGAGATTGCTTAGTAGACTTTAGCTCCTGAAAACAGGAAGATGACTCAAAATGTCAGAATATTCATCTAGAGAAACAAACAGGATTATGGTATACAACTTTTTAACCTGCTCATAGTAATAGAGTAAATCATTTATGGCAGAAGCATGCTCAGAGGATATTGGTTTTGATTCTCTGGGAACAGTGCCAGACCCTTCATTAATTCTTAAATCCTGTGAAAAAAGCATCAATGACTTGATTAAACAATTGAAAGAAAACTTGTAGTCAGGAAGCAAAGGTAAGAAGATGGAACAAGATTCATATGACTTCGATTGGGGATCACTATCAAGATATCTATCAACTATTTACTACCTAAAAATACTGTTCTAGCACATATTAATCCCTTTTCAATATCTACCCTGGATATTTTATGGTTTATATGTCAAAATATTTAGTTAATATAAATTGATATAGTCTGAAGGCCAAGGTGCTTCTTCCTTACCCGAGTGACAATTACAAGTTTATCGACATCCTGGTCATTAACAATGTTATCATCCTCTTCATCGTCAATCCTTAAGAATAGAAGAAACAAGAAAAAGATGAGTTAAGACGCATGCTGCAAGAAAAAAGGAAGGTGCAAAAATAGAGAACCCCTTTACATTAAGATAAAGAGAACCCAAGAAAATATGAAGTTCTTTCTGGAAAGGAGGGAGGGGGCTGGGGGGGGGGGTTACAAGTACATAACTGAATCGGCAAAATAACTGAATGCAGCTTTTGGATATTAAAGAACTTTAAGCACAAAGTCCATTTTCATGTATATATCATATAAATAATTCTCTTCGCAATCTGAAACATAAAGGACTCGGTCTGAAGAGAAAAAACACAATTAAATAACTGGAAATGTTTTTATAAAATATATGCTGTACTTTATAAGGTTTCAAAGAAGTCACTGGAGGATTAGGTAATGAATGTATCTACTAGATGACAAAGCATGCTATACCTCTCAACAGTATCATAGTGATGCTTCAATTCAGATTTATGATCAGATTCCAATTCTTCATCAAACTGGAAAGTGTTCCCAAAGTCATCAGATTGTCCATCTGAATATTTTTCGGACAAAATAGAAGTCAGTCCCCCCTTGCCACCTTGACGGCTTCTTGGGTGTTTTACATTTGCTTCAAGACCACCAGACTCCTTACGTGAAGTCCCTCTCTCTTGAGGTGCTTTCGGACCTCCACTTTTGGTAACCTCCATCTTTGATACAAAAGTTGTTCCGCTGCTTGAACTTTGATTTACTGGTGGGGAAAGAGAATAGCCATCAGCTCGCATGCCCCTACTATTATTTGTACAATTTCCACTAGTTTGATTATTTATGTTAGATAATGGTTTTAGTGGTGAACTACCCTTCGCTCCTTGTTCATTATCATTTGTACTTCCACTATTTAAATCACTCAGGGCATCGGCAGCTACGTTCTCTGCAGTCTCTTTTGAGCTCTGACCAGTAGATGCAGGGACCCACTTGGACCAGTCATCGCGTCTTCTTATCTTATCAGCCTATGTATAATAACGTTTATTAATGTATTGAAATGAACAATTGATATTATTAGGAAGTGGAGTTGCATGAGAAAAATGAACTATGGAATAATGGTCAAAGTCGTTAAATTAAAATTTGAAAGATTCAAGAATAAGGAGTTGAGGATAAATATCCGACCACAACTTCTATGGAGCTTGAGGTCTTCAAGGTGTCCAGTATAAGAGAGATGTCTGTTGTCATACGTTTAACCTGTAATAAGGAAAATTACTACCTTATAAACACAGAGAAGAGATAAAATTACTACGATGAACAACAATAATGTTCCTGAAACAGAATTATTTTTAAGGTCCACATTTTCTATAGGATCAAACCTTCCCTGCAGAACATTGTTGGACTAGATATGTAAAAGGAAAATACCCTCTTGAAGTCAGCGATACGAGATACCGCAACCCAACCTTCATCATCCATCAAGGATCGCAAGTAGTAATCACCCTCCAGATTTCCATCACTGTCATCAGAAAGTAACATAGAGGATATGCATAAGGTCAAGTAATAAATAAGGACAAATTGAACACATGTGATTATCAAATAAAGGAGAAGTAATGGCCTCAAGAAGTAGCATTTGATCGGATGCTCAGGGCACTATTATATGTCACTGTAGATTATCAGATACATCTGCGCTTGATAAATTCAAGTGCTACAATCAACCAGATTGGTTACAGCTGTATTTGATTAACGGTGAGAGACCAAAGACTACATGATGTGATAATCCTCAATCAGAGAGAAAGAGAGATGGATTTGCATAGTTCAAAGATATATTCGACTGTGACTTGAGAGCAATAATAAAGTGAACTTAATAAGAAAATTTCTACAAATTCCAAGAGGAATCAGAAACAAATAACCTGAAATAATATTCAATTTGCTTCAGAATGTTAGTTCTCAATACTACATCAGGTGGAGGAGGCATAGGAGCTCCAGGGCCCATTGGATGAGGAACAAACATAGGTGGATAAGGGACTCTAAAAGAGCCAGGAGGGGGAGCAGGATAGTAGAATATTGCTCCAGGGGGGCCTGTAAAACAAGCAACCATGTAATTAATATAGTCACACGATGGAACTCGAAGCAAGGGTTGAAAACTTTTAATGAATAGAAACCAGAAGGATATGTAAAGAAGCAACACGGAGAACAATATTAAAAGGCATGTGTGATGTAAACAATAAAAAGTATAATACCAGGAAACCTTGTCCCATCAACAAAGCCGGGAGCGGGACCAGGAAAGGGCGGTCTCATGAAATGCCTGGGGCCTGGGTTGAAATGACCAGTATTATCTTGCCCATTGGTTCTTTTGCTCAAATTACTGGTATCACGAGCATTCAGATCAGGTTGAGTTGTCGTCTCAAAGCCTCCATTTACTGGTGGAACAAAAGCTTGCCTTGGATTATCCGAACCAGGCTTAACCTGATTAATTTCCGAACCAGAAGGAGGTCCACGCGGAGGGTGGAAGGCGTATCCAGGAACTGGCATGTGTGGCACTGGTACCATTGTTTGGACAATGGGAGGAATGCCTGGCTGATGATAAGGGAAGGGTACAGGAAATGGGGGTGCAGCACCGGGATAATGCTTTGGGCCTGCTCTTGGTTGGCGCATTGGCATGGGCTTATGGGAAGATTTATAGTTACTCCGTCCATTAAACTTTTGTTTTTCACCAGGTCCCTGATGAATGAAACAGATAGAAAGACATAAACGACATACTTTATACAATGGAACTCGAATTCAAACTCAAACCATAAACAATGTTAGATTATGAGGCCACAAGTTACAGATGTTATACTATATTCTAATCACTGAACAAACATAGATAGACAATTAGTCTCTCTTCTTTAAAACAGAAATAAATATCATCATATCCGTCAAAGCAGCCATGCCTGTGATTCTTACTCCTTACACAGTAATCCGCATAACTACCAAATTCAAGATCAGTATATTATGTTCATATTCAATATGAATGGCAAGTTCATTAATTGATTTAATCTTATTAAACAAACAATGCAGAAAAGGGATACTGGATCATATTTCATCATTACTGCCAGTTCATCACACAAGGTATTTCAACAAATACGAAATCATCACATGATTGTTCTTGGAAGCTTAATTGAATCCACACATACAAACATTAAATGGCACGCAGTATATCAATGTTATATACTCTAGAAACTTGAGAGGGGTTGTACTTCTCTTCTGAGTCAATTATATTTGACATACGTAATTGTAAAGTTTCAATGGAGGAAACCTACATACAAAGAGGTACAAACATACTTACTTAGAACACCCCGTGGCCTAAACTTCACTTATTGTGTCAGACTCATAGACATATCAATAAACCGATCTATGTAACCATGAAAACATACATGAACAATTAAAAACGAAACTTTAGAGGGACAAAAGTCTAAAGATGATGAAAAGGTCTCCTTTTTGTTTACAACAAACAAGTATTTTGAGACAAGGCTTTAGCCCAAACACTCGATTTTGTTCGCAACAATCAACTATATTGTAATAAATACATGATATTCATAGGAGCGAGTATAATGTAACTCAATTCACTACATGCATATCATAAGCAGAACTAACAAATTCATCAAATCATATAATACATTGTAAAACCATCTACATTGTAACAAAGAGAACAAATATATTTTTTTCATCAATAAATAAATTCAAGAAAAGCCAAAAAAAAAATACAATAAACTCGCCTGAGGGGATGACTGAGCAACCCCACTTTTAGTGGCTGCCGAGTGCGGCGGCGGCTGCTTTTTCCCAAGCTGAGAATCCGTTTTCTTGATGCCATTCTGGGCATCAGAAAGAGGCGGCCAAGAATCAGGGTCACCAACAGCCGCAGCGGCCGCTGGAGGCGGAGTGGTGGAACTCTTCCATGGAGACTTAGGTGCCTCAATGGCTAACTTCTTCTGATCATCATCACCACCACCACCAATACTAACCTCATTCTCCACCATCATCACAAGCTAAAAATCAAACCCAAATAACTAAACAACAAAATAAGCAATAAAAACAAGACTTAATAATAAATATAAAAAAAGCTCACACCCAAATAACTAAACAACTACAAAACCAATAAAAGACAATACTTTAATAATAGATATAAAAAAAAGATTGAGCTATGAAAATAAATTTTTTTACTTTTTTTGTGAACAAAAAAGAAAGGAATTTAACTAGTGGGCAGTTGGTAATATGTGAAAAAAGCAAAGGGTTGAAAGAGAGAGTGAGGGGGAAGGGGGGGAGTAGAAGTATAAAAATGGCGGAGTGGCCTAAAGTAGAAAAAGTGGTGATTACTACAGTAGTAGTTAGTGTATACTAGGGTTGATTTGGTTGTGGTTTTTGGTCTTGGATTTGGACAAGAGTTTTGGGACAACTTGACAGACAGTCACTTGATTTTCTTTCTGTTTCTTGCCGCAATCTTCATATATGGGTTGTGTACTTGTGTCATGGACTCGTGTGTGTCACTATTGTCTTTTTAAGGTGTAGGGCGTAGGTAAATTCTAAAAGCTTTTGTTACACTTTATCTCGCGAAGGAGCCTCGTACAAAATCTTATGTCTTACACTTCTGTTATTTGCCCGCTTTTCATTTGGTTAAGTAGTATGTTTTATTGAAATCGAAATATGAGTTACTTCCTCCGTTTTGATACACTGGGTTGTTTAACAAAAATTTACTTTTTTATTAATAATTGATTGTTTTACTTTTTTATTAATAGTTGATTGTTTATGGAATGCAATATACTTTTTAAACTTATATTATCATTTTTAATCTTGCTTTAGAGGTTATTTTTTATATTCAGAATATTACCTAGAACCTCTTAATAAAGCACTTTTTTTACTTAATAATCAAGTATATCGAAACGAGGGAGTATATAATTTGAACAGATTACAAATTGTTACCTCCCAAAATTCAATCTAATTTTGTTGCATTTACGAATACCTAGAAGTTCATTTAAACTTGACTTGACCCGTCTTAATTTTGTCGAATTTCCCAATCAGCCCAATTCCAAGCTGATAGGCTTGTTGACAAAGCCCTAATTGTAAGGTACCAATTAAACTTACAAATTACAATCAACTTTGAAATATTCTAGTATTTAATCATAAGAATTAGATTAGTAAATATGTAATAAAAATTGATGATCGACTTACATACTTTGTGTAAATATCTAATATTGTATTATAGTACAACATGTTTTCCCTAAAATATATTCAAATGCATATTACCTTTTTAGTTCTTACCATAAAAATATTCCAAAAATATGATGAGATCAGAACTGGAAACAAAGAAACATGAAATTTTCCGAAATACTTTAGGACTAGATTAAATTAAAAGCATAGTTAAAAGCTCAAAATGCAAAAGATTATGTCTTAAAACATATGCCACTCCTACCATTACTGCGTCCTAAACGAAGTCACTTAGCAACAAACCACCAAAACATTAGTCATAATAACTAAATATATACATAACTTCGTCCCAATTCAGTGGTCCTCAAGTCCTAACAGAAGAACATGGAGCTGCTGACTTTTTCCTCGAGCTTCGGCATTGGCGGAACAGGAACAGAGCCGGCATGAGAAACCCCACCACGACTGGAAGATGTCTCCGACGTATCTTCAAACTTCATCCACTGTCCTAGCTGGGTTGCTGCCAAGTGAGCATAGCAGATTGGAGCCACTGCATGGTAAAACGAGTGTCACTAGCGGAAACATTTTCGCCAATTACCAAATTCAACTTCATACTTTCATATGGTTAAGAAACATTAAGGAACCGAAAAATGTAAACATAATGGAGGGACTTCTAGGAGAACCAAGATAGATAATCTTACCAACAGAAATGGCAGTGGTGCTCCTCTGGTAGCTGAAATATGAACGATAAACGCAACAATTAGAGAATTCAAATTAGGCCAAAACACTACTACCTCATGGAAGGTGGAAATCCAGTAGATTATAGATCCAACTTACACATAAGAAAGTGAATGCACAAGCTCCTGCAGATCATCAGCGGCAATACCAATCTCATCATAAAGAACATGGTAGTGAGTCGGCCTAGATGTACCCTATGAAATGCACACGAGAGAACGTTTTATTGACCGCAGTTTTTCTAATGAGATCAAATATAGGGAAACAAGCTCCAAAGTGAGACAACGTTTCCCCATGTCCAAGATGAGAGAACGTTTTATTGAATGCAGTTTTTCTAATGCACACGAGAGAACGCTTTATATGACTTACAATTGCCCCAAAATGAGCACACATGTAGAAATCATTGTTCTTCGGATGACAGATCTTGCTGTCGATGATGGTCCCTGCCACAAATACTTGAACACTAAGTACATCGAATGGACACTAGAGAATGAAGTCAACAATGAATTGGGGTCAGATTGCTACCAGGCGGCACATTGTCAGGAGATCCAGCTTGGAAAAACTTCGTGTGGTGATTCTTTTGTGCAATAATAACAACAAATTTTGGAGACCACTTCTCGTCTAGGAACTTGCAGGCCTGCAATAACCAACCAAAGGAGAAGTCAATTTAGTTCAGATTCATGGAAGGTATTAGTTTAACCACCACCATACAAACCTCAATGATTTGATCAAGTTCAATATTCAGAACTTGATTGAACTGGGATTCACTCA
This sequence comes from Echium plantagineum, assembly GCA_003412495.2. NCBI lineage: Eukaryota > Viridiplantae > Streptophyta > Magnoliopsida > Boraginales > Boraginaceae > Echium > Echium plantagineum. Next base: position 1,037,524 of record CM016561.1, read on the forward strand.
CACCATCACTGAAAAATTACAAGCACTAAATGAATGGACAGGCACATTTACATACAGACAACAATATAATTGTTACAATATAGCAACGGTCAATTGCTCATCAATTAAAACTATAAAAACCACACTAGTCATGATTGATCATGCACTAAAAGGACAATACAAGAAAAACATCAGAAACAATTTAATTTTAATGATTTTACATACAAGAATTACTGTTGCATACCTTGAGGCCACTCTAGACAAAATTAATGGACTTCTACCCGAGGATGACAAATAAAGGTAAGGGAAATAGAAAATATCTACCGGAAAATGATGATCTGATCAGGCTTCTGCTTGCCGGAGCTGACATAGAAATCAAGCAGCAGCTCCCTGCAATAGATGAACCACGCTCAAAATATATGTTCGGAACATATATAAATCAGGATACAAATAACGAGACTAGAAGAAAAAGAAGATAAAAACAGAGATAAATCAGGATAAAAGAAAGATGATAGAAAGGAGACCTCATGATGCCATCATCATCCTTCTCAGACACTGGTTTGAAAAGAGAATCAACCATTTCAACCCTTGGAGACTGAGTGCGCACACACGCTCTGTATCGAGATATAAAAGGCCATTGCCTTGAACTGACAACCTGTTTTTAGCTAGTGCATCAATAAACAATCTAGTACATTTTACAAAAACATTGTGAAAACTATCTAAGGTATGACACCAAGCATAAAGAAAATGCTTGCCGCTGCAATAGATGGAATGTCCGACTGGCCAGGAGAACCATGTGATACATCCATGCCAAGAATTATAGTAGGAACTTTTGACACCAAGGGTAATGTCCGTTCAACAGATAACATGGAGTTCAGTCCTCCAAGCTGCATCAAACAAAGATAGGTAACGGAACATGTAGAGAGTTGAGAAAGATATAATCATACCATTCCTGAGACTCATACCTTTGCATTGATTTTGAGAAGAAGATTAGTCAGGTACTGATCGTTCACTCTAGTAGGAGCCATGCATTGAGTAACAATACCATAATCTGACAAATTCTTCTTTTTCCAAGGCCCTAATCCATAATTGAGAACACCCAATAAAAGGCATTGTAAGAGCAAATATAACCAAAGCCCAGGGACAAAGAAGTGGTTCACAGACTATAAAATCAATTTACTAAAACTAACCGTATACGTCACAATTTTTCCTCTCCGGTAGCAGGCAAAGGAGGAACTTAGGGGCTCCAGGGAGCTTCGATTGGATGGCCTCAAACATCTTTTCCACTCTGACTAGAGGGGGAGCCCGCCTGAACTGTGGGCTCTCATCAAACACATCGAATGGTTCTTCAACCATCTATGGAAAAGAAAGATAAAATGTCGGGAGTAAAGAAGAGCTACAAGCCGTCTTATGCTAATTACAAAAACTACAAAAATCGTAACATAACATACAATTCCTTTAGCTTCTCCACATTTAATCAAGTCCCTGATCAATCCACGGACATCACAGCGAGCTGAAAAGTTGACAAGTGCCCAACGTTCGACCTTACATGGCTCAAGCAATTTCTGATTATCCAAAGAAATCGGTTAAGCATTTGGATAACAAGTACTATGGAATTGGAGAACAAGAAAGCATTTAAGAATGAACAAACCTTATGATTAAAATTCCACCGCCCATTCCTTGGAAAAACATCATCATTATTCCCCACTTTCAACTGGAACAAATCACAATACATATCTTTAGCTAAAGGAACTAGAACAACTTGAACATGTTAATGTATACCTTTGGTGTGGGCAGAACGCGACCCTCGATCTGGGTGAAACCAGTGTTGATGGAGATGCCACAAGAACGAAGCAAAGGCTCAGCATCATAATTGCTAACTCTCAGTGCCTATTACAAAGATGGGTATGAATGCAACTGCATAAAAATATTGTTATACCAAACAGCTACAAATGTTTAGAAAAACTCACATTGGTCAAGGCTGACATTCGTTCTTGAGGCTTCTGCCTGGATTTTTCCACTAAAGAAGATCTTTGGAATGTGGACAGTGCTTTCGTATATCGTTGCAGAGACACCAGGGAACACATCTAAATAAATGCAAAAACCATCAGCTTAAGTGTTAAGACAAATATAACACGAGCCACAAAATCTCAACAAGCTCAAAAAGGCTAAACAAATTACTTCTATGGGGAAGTAAGTAGGACGTTTGGGCTTGCCCACATTAATGCATGGTAAGTCAGCAGAATAGCGCAAGTCAATGTTACGATGTTTAACAAAATAATCATAAACAGTGACTTCAGTGGTCTGCACTTCACCATTCTCGTCTTTACTTTTCTGCTTCAATTCAAAGCTGCAAAGTTATGTGGAAAACGAAAGATCAACTACTGCTATCAGAGAAACTTAGAGCTACTAGATGGAAGTTGAGCAGAATAAAGGAATATACGTTTGCTCTCGGCAAGGCCTCTCGCTCAGTCCTGTAATCTTATACTCCTGATTTGTAGGACTTGTTTTAACCCTCAAGTTCTTGAGTGTCCTCTTGGCCTGCTCAAGCAATTTGGTTACAAAAATCAGTTATATAACTTCCTCTACGAAGGGTTACAAGTAATTTTAATGATCAATAGAAGTTACCTTGACCCAATCAACACTGAAAGGATCTTTTACATTCTGGTTAGCAATCAAGAAATCCACCACAGGGCCTGGCTGGATAATCATAGTTGTCGATACATCTGTCAAAATTAGCAACAAGTCATTCACATAAACGGGGCATTGGGAGTCCATGTAAATAACTAAATATCAAAACCTCAATAAATACCAATGTTCAAGGATAAGCCTCCCTGTGTTGTGCGGAAACTCGAATGAAATCCTCGACAACCAAGAACACCACCCCCAACATCAGAGAAGTTTTTAGGGTCGTTATGGAAAAATGACTGTCGTACAAGCAGGCAACCCCTGTTAGAAAGCAATGTTCACACATATCAAATAATAGCATTTCATACCCATATACTTTTATTTGAAAGACTCGGCTTCACAGAGCCTCACATTTCCAGATAACGAATAGTTGAAAATCCATAAATCACAAAAAGACACTTACTGCTTAGCAGCATGCTGCCTCAGAATTATATCTAGTACTCTGAAAGCTTCCATGGAGTTCTCCGACTCCTGACCTCGTAATGCATTAGCGATTGCCTGCATAGGAATTTTCGCAGCAAAACTTATCTCCACTTTGAATGTTTTGGAGTTGTAAGGACGGCGGAGCCTTTTCCGGTCAGTCTCATTAGGACTGCTACCACCTTTAGGGCTACCAGGTCCAGTATTCCTGCACAAATAAACCGTCAGCGGAAAGCAATATTTTAAAAATCATCCATCAGCAATCTTGAGTTAGTACCTGCTTGATGCCATTTCCTCTAGCACAACAGTGAATTCCATTTTGTTCCGAGGAAGAGCACCAACGGTAAACAAACTCTTTTCTCCATCATAAGCAAATTCCTTTTCAGCCAACTCTGAGCTATAAGTTTCCTGCACGCGATCAAGAACCCTTCTCCCGATTCCCTTACCATCCACTGGACGTCCATCTTCATAAAAGAGTGCAACCTGGCAATCACAAAGAAAATAAATTCGACAACATGGATTGATTAACTACATTCAATAAACAATAGGACAACACAGATGAAACCATTTAGTAAGGCAATAAGACAACTATAGCGCAAGGAGACCATACACTGTAGTGAAAGAAGTGACCATCAACATTTTTCACTATCACTTTAAAGTGGTTGGTCAAGAGCTGAATCTTCTGCCCTTTAGTTCCCGTACTCCTTCTTGTCATTGGAAGCCTTTGAATCTTTTTCTTTGCTACCTCCGCCTCCACTTTAATGGGAGTAATATTAGAAGGGACAGGTGGGGGAGGTGGAAGAGCATCTGCAGCACCATTTCCATTGGCAGGTGGAGATGCAAGCTTCTCAGCATCACCATTTCCAGCACCATTTCCATTAACAGGTGGAGATGCAAGCTTCTCAGCATCACCATATCCAGCACCATCTCCATTAACGGGTGGAGGAGGCACCTCTGAAGCAGCAGAATCCATCACAACTGCGAGGATCCAGAACACATATAACTACATTTTGTAAGAAAAGTTCTAATGCATGTAATAACAGAACAAAGTTCATATAAGCACAAACCTGTGATGTTACCAAATATTAGCAAACATCATATATGAACCTCAACTTTTTACGTAGTCTACTATTAACATCATACTTTTGACTCAAAATCGAAGTTATATATGTTATTCAAGTCCAAAAAGCTCGTTAAATTGACCGTTGAAAATCAAAACGGGGCCAGTAATTTTTTAACCAAGTGTGTCATTATATGAAGGACATTTAACAGTGTATGACCTATACCTAAAACACTACCCTATGTAACGATACAAAGCTATTATTCCTGGCTAAAAATGTCATTTTAAGAACAGTATCAAGAAAAAGTAAAAGCTCTTAAAAAGAACACACCTTTATAAAGAAGAACCAAAACAAAAGTTATATGAAGAAAAACTAAAAAGTAACATAACAATTATTCCTCTCAGTAACAATTTAAGAACATAAACAGACTGTAAAAGTGAAAAATCTTGAGAACTAAATTACCTCACAGAAGAATTAACCATGCACACTTGTACAGTGAAAAGACGTTCTTACCCTTCAAATCTCAAGGTATTCACATGAAAACCTAGCAAATAATTCTCAATATACATGATACATGCAGCAAAATGTACACATACCCAAAGATCTGAAACTTGTAAACATAAATAACAAATATTAACTACATTTTCTTGAATATGTCAAGCAAAAATCACACATGCAACAGTCAAAACATAAACAAAAATGGAGGCTACATCTCTAAAATTAAACAATTAACAAAATAATAAATTATAATATACACCCTTGAATAAAAATTAACCAATTATGTTAACAGTCAAAACTCCTCACAGTAGACCTAATTGTAACAACATTTTACCTAATTACGACTCTTTCAAAAAAAAATCAAACCCTTAAGAAATAGGTACACAAACAAGAAGGGGAAGCAAGAAAATTACCCAAACCCTAGAAGGCAAAGTGGAGAGCAATTTAGGCAGAGAGAAGAGTGTGTGAAAATGTGTGTGAGTTTTTCTTGGGAGAGTGAAGAGTTGAGAGGGACAAGAACTAATAAAGAGGAGGGTGGGGTAGTGTGGGGGGGGGGGGTAGGGGTAGGGTATGTGGGGGTGTACTATGGTGCAGGTGCACAACACTTTTGAGGGCAATGAGGTGTCGCTATGCGAAGGTACGGGGTCCCACGTGGAGGATAAGACTCTTAAACTAGGCCTGTTAACTACTAACCTCGTTTTATTATATAGTAGTAGTAGACTAGTAGTAACTAATTTCCCGGTTTTACTCTTTAGTGTTAACATCAATTATTTTTATGACGGTCTCTCCATAGTTAAAAATTGTGCTCTATCCTTTTATGGGTGTGGCACATATCAATTAACACATCTTTATATACGAAAAAAATGTTTTAATGAAAGATCGTTATATCGTGGTTTGTTAAGATAAGAACACTTGCTCTATTTTTAGTATTCTCTCTCCAAATTGTAGCTCCTCTTGCAATTTTTGTGGGCATCAATGTTTGTTAGTGGATAATAAATAATATAATTACGGAAATTTTATTAGAGTGTTTCAATATATATTTTTGAAATATAATATTTTTAGATTAGTTTTAATAAATAATTTTTAGATATTACATTATTATTTGTACACATATAAAATTAGATATACTTCTCTTTGAAGTTATGACACAACATACTCAAAACAATAATGTCATATATCTTTTGTAACGGATGTTGATAGCTAGTAGTTGGACCCATGAGTCTAATATTAATGGTGCAATTATAAATTTTGTTTTTGAAGATAAGGTTATTCATTTAATAAAATTTATGAAATTTATCATGTTTGACAAAGGGGCACTTTAAAATATTATTCTTTTAAAGAGTTTAATGTAAGACTTTCTATTATACGTTATAATGAATATAAATTACTAATGTGTCGTATATATTTGTTAATCAAGAATAGAATATTTGATTTTTTTAAAAAAAATCTAATGAAATCTAGTCCTCAATTGAGTACACTATTATTACTCAATAATTACTCAGACACTAATGAATTCAATGGCACCACCATCAATTATACATAGGTCACATACCAACAAGGTCACTCGTCTAACCATATGCCCTTCAAATATCGTTTTTTAGTTAATCAATATCTATAATAAATTTTTTGAAACACAAGTGGTGCATTTGCACCAGTAAATTATACATAGATCTGGTTATGTGACAAGAGCTCACCTACTCCATCATTTATGTCGATGTCTATGCTCCATTAATAGACAAGGCATTTTACTAGGCTTATTAGCAATCGCACAAGGGCAACAATGTGTCGAAATTTTGAAGAATGCCTCCCTCCATTTCATTTTTTATTTTTTACTCTTTCCGTTATTTTTTGGGTTATCCTACCTACTATATGAATTGACTATAATGACCTTAATAAAAAAAAATTTCTTTCCAATGGAGGAGGAGTTCATAAAGGATATTATAATCAATTTATATGAAAAGCGTAGTCGAATCAATAAAATAAAGAAGGGATAAAAATTAGAAAAATAAAGGGAATGGGGACATCCTTCAAAATTTCTCCAACAATGTGTAGTAACTTGTAATTACACTATCTCGTGCTTTGTACCATCCTCACCTCTGTCCTACCATTATGGTGATAATTAGAGTATGCTCTTGGCCAACTGATTTGGTCAAAGCTAGCTCATCGATGTATTGTACATTTGTACAATTTACCTCTACCAGCAGTGGACCACGGCTGTGAGACCATGCTGCAATTCAACCACTCGATGTACACCCAGGGGCGGACGGCGGACCTCTGTTGGTTTCGTCCCGTTCAGTCGAACATATATATTTTGTAAAATAAAGTAAAAATATATATTTTTAAAAATAAATTAATATAAAAATAAATAGTTGTTTTTAAATTGTACTTCTTCCGTCCCTAAATGATTGGTACATTTTGACTTTTCATAGTCAACAAAACCCCATTTCAGACATAAATATTTTCTATTTTACATATGATAAAATTATAACAAGTTGATAGTTCAAAAATATATACAGTATTGAGACGAATTTAACAAGATATCATATGAATATATTATTTCTTATTGGTTAATGTGAATTATTGATCAAAGTTTTTAAAATTTGACCATGTAAAGTCAAAATGTACCAATCACTTAGGGACGGAGGAAGTATTATATTTGAATGTTTCAAACGATCATTTCAAAATATATGACATTTTAAACATGCACTTTATAATATCTAGGTGTGCCACTGCGTACACCAATTTACCCTCTCTCCAATTTAGAGTTAAGTCAATTTGAAATATGTAAATGTTTGAATGAATATAAAGTTTATATGAATTGAACATGTCAAATTCTAATTTTAAATATGTTGTACAATATTTAATGAAGATATATTATTTTAAGTCATATTAATGTTTAGAGTGAATAATATTAACATTTATAGATTATTTATGCACATGCTCTTTTTCCCAACATCGATCAATGAACTTTTTAATTTTTTGGAATAAATATTCATATATTGTATAATATTTAGTTAAAATTCATACATCAAAATTTATAATGTATACATATTAATAACATGTGAATAGCGGTGTAAATATTCTTTGATAAAAAAAAAAATGAAAATTATCATTAAAATGTATGTAATTCGAGCCATACCTACGGTTCGAATTCCGTGGAACCTAAAAATTAAGTTCGAGCTCAGTTCGAACTACATAGAACCGAACTTCGAATCAAACGTATCGAGACGAACGTCTTGAACTGAATCGAACCCTGCATGTACAATATATTATTTACTCAAATAGTATTTACCAATGGAGTGAACAATCGAACATCCTCCTTAACCACATTCCACATTTCATTGAAGCAAAGTTTGTAAATGCCGCCTAACCATAGGTAAAGGTACTCGTTCACGGGCATACCCTAATTAGTAAATAATTTAAGTGTAAAGTACCAACAGTCTTACTGCTCATATTACTCCACGTTGGACTTCTTGTCTCCTTAATTGAAAACAAATACCAATCCTTACATTATTGTTAGAGATAATTTAAACAAACTTAGCCGGAAAATATCAAATAATTTAATTGGACTTCATAAATCACTAAATAATTTTTTCAAAAGGTGAATCTCTCGTCGTAACAGTTATATCGTCGGTATTACTAAATAAGTTTTTTTGTAGAAGGTCAATTACATAATATATGGTGAAAGTTTAGTTTATAATATGTCCACCAATATAATTAGGAATTTTATATAAAAGCTACTACTTGGTAAAGTGAGCTAGACCCCGACATCTCGTAACATTCTTGAAATAATTTAATATGGTGGTGTAATGTCCAAAACACCGATTTTATGTCTGTCAGCTCTTTCCGTACCTTCCTCACCAGATTCCAACCCAACAATTTCGCTTTCAAGAATCGTTTAAACTCATGTGCTTCTCTTCCAGAGCTCAAATGCATCCATGCTATTGTAATCATTACTGGCTCAAGCCAAAATTTGTTTGTAGTAACCAAGCTTGTGTCCTTAGCTTGTTCTTTGTCTCGTAGTATGGAGTATGCACGGAAGTTGTTCGATGGATTGCCTCATAAAAGAAAAGATGTCTTTTTGTGGAATAATATTATCCGGGGTTACTCGGATTTGGGTCCTTTTCAAGAATCCATAGTTCTTTATCGGGATATGCATCGGGATGGTGTGTTTCCAGACAATTATACTTATCCTTTTGTGGTCCGGTCGTGTGCTGTTGTTGCAGCTGCGATGGAAGGGAGAGAGGTGCATTGTAATGTTATTAAACGAGCGTTAGATTGTGATGTGTTCGTGCAGAGTGCTTTGGTTACTATGTATGCTCAGTGTGGGGCGATGTTTGATGCGAGGTTGGTTTTTTGCGAAATGGGGGTGAGAAATATTGTTTCTTGGACAGCCATGATTGCGGCCTATGTTCAAAATGGAATGCTTGAAGAGGGATTGGCTACCTTGCGGGAACTTGTGGTTGCTTGTGATATTAAACCTAATGCTATTACGTTGGCTAGTGTTCTCCCTGCATGTGCAGAGTCAAAATGTCTATATCTTGGTATGGTAATTCATTGTTATGGTGTCAAGCTAGGGTTGGAGAAAGATGTTATACTGGTTAATGCTTTGATTGCATTTTATGGAAAATGTGGGAACGTTAAGAAGGCTAGGTATTTATTTAATAACATGGAAGTAAGGGGCCTAGTCTCATGGAATGCAATGATTGCTGCTTATGAGCAGAATGATGCTGGTTCAAGTGCAATTAAGCTTTTTCGCAGGATGTTAAAGGAAAAGTCGGAATTTGATCATATAACCATGGTCAGTGTTATATCTGCCTGTACCAGCCTAGGAGCACTTGGTACAGGGGAATGGGTCTATGAGCTTATTAAAAGAAGTGAGTTGGAAAACAACGTTGCCATTATAAATGCCTTGATTGATATGTATGCCAAATGTGGGAATTTAGATTTGGCTAAAGAAGTTTTTAGTAAGTTACCTTACAGAACAGTTGTATCCTGGACACTGATTATTGCCGCATTTGCATCTCATGGGCATGGAGAGGAGGCTCTTAAGCTCTTTCAGCAGATGAAAGGAGAAGGAATTAGACCAAATAGTTTAACTTTCATTTCTGTATTAACAGCTTGTAGGCATTCTGGACTTGTCGAGGAAGGGAGGAAACATTATGAAAGCATGATTAAGGACTACTCTCTTAAACCGTGTTTAGAACATTGTGCGTGCATGGTTGATCTTCTTGGAAGAGCTGGGAAATTAATAGACGCATATGAATTCATTGAGAATATGCCCATCCAGCCAAATGTGGGTATTTGGGAAGCTGTTCTTGGTGCCTGTAGGATTCATAGCAATGTCGAGCTAGCTGAGCTCGTTGCAAAACGATTGATTCAACAGAACTGTGATAAAATCTCCGTGTATGTTCTTATGAAAAACATTTATGCTGAAGCTGGGAGATGGGAGAATGCAACAAGAGTACGAATGGTATTGGAAGAGAAAGAGGTGAAAAGAACTGTTGGGCGAAGCTTTGTTGAGGTATGCCAAACATCTCTCACATATTTATCGAGGTTATTATATTACCTTGAGAAGTGTTATTCAGATCAGCTTATTGCATTACTACTTACTTAAATTATCAATTACTGGCTGGTAACCATGCAATTTGGGTGGGATAAGAAAGTTACTTGGTTCTAATGTCGTTGAAAGAGATAAAGGGATGAGAGGGAGAGAACGGTCAGATCCCCAATATTACTTTTCAGTAGCCATGATGTTGTGTTATTCAGCTATCTAGTAGCTTGCCATTCAACAATTACTTTTATTCTTATTAATTTTCCCCTGTTGATCTTTATTTGTCAGATGGTGAAATGAAGTACGCCAGATCTGTTGTCGCAGGTGGTGGCTTTGCTGCGTTGCGCCCCCCCGCTCTCTAAATGATGCAATATTTGAGGTGTGAATGTGTGATATATGTATATATATATGTGTGCAACATGTATTATTGATATTCAACAAACTTAGAGAAGAATACTCTTACAGGCGTGTTTCTAGAGTTGGGGATGAAATTGGTTGTTGGCTGGGCGAGTTAGTTCTATTTATGTTTCCCTGTTGGTCTTCGTACATCATGGTAACTGCCCATATTATTCCTATTCTTTGTTAAGCGGTATTGGTGGAAATCGTTTATCCAACTGATGTTTTCTCTTGCAGGTTACATGCTCCCTTTTCCAGTTACTAGGCTTTGAAGAGCCACTCCACCAAACCAGCATGGAGAACTCGGTTCTGTATGGTCGTTACTTCGGAAACTGTTTCTTTCAGCAGAGTGAGTTCGGAACTCTGCAACATTTCTATGCACGGAGCAAATCTATTATTTTTTCAAGAGAAAGTCAGACTTAAGGTTGACTTCATATTCAAATCTTCCTTAGCTTTTTTTTGGACATTTCCCTGCCTGGTTGTATGTTCGTTAGGAATCTAATTCTACTTTCTTCATTAATATGGAGGGTTGAGTTGCACCAGATTCAAACACAGAAATATCGCTGGGACGAGACATGGGGTCTTATTAACTCAACATAGAATTATGAATTTGACGAGTTATTTTTCTGGTTTCATTCTCATTCTTTTTTGAGCTTCATCATAATTATGAATTCAGGATGACATGTCAGTACATCATCTTACAATTGTACCTTGTTTTTTAATTGCAAGTTGAGTTGCTTGCACTTTTGTTTAGGGATCTTCCTGTTATAAATACGGTTGGCAAGGACATGACATCCCCTTACGTTGCAGGTAAAACGAAAGCCTCGTTCTTGTTCTACTTCAACGTAAACTGTATGTACATCAATCTAACTACTATTGTAGATGCCTAAACTGCAGATTCAGCATCTGATTCTTCCCACAAAGGAAAAATGTTCAATTTTATGGGTCCTACTGCTATAATATGATATGGAACGTCCACGACCTTTACGAGTGCCTCAGGATTCCAATCGATAACCTCTCTGTCAGTGGGGAAGCAACATATGTGGACTGTCCACAGTCTGTTCAGTGTTCATGCCACATGCATACTTGACTGGCCAACTGATAGTGGCCGCTGGACAATAAAGGTTGCTAATATCACAGCAAATGGGTGGGTTGAAGAACTAGTGCTTTAGCGAATCATGGATGAAAGGCTACAGTTTCAGATTTTTGGTCTTCCTAAACGTGTTGCAGATGATATCTTTAGAGTTTAGACTGACTAACAAAAGATATTTCAATTGGTAATTGTTCAAACACAATACATCTTTGATCAGTGCATCATGCAATATGGAGTAGTTGTGCAATTTACCGAATAGGTTCGGTTTGATGCGTAGTTGAGGGCAGTTTTTGGTGATGAGTTAGAGAATTTGAAGGTACGAATGTTTTTTAGTTTGTTATTTAAAAGTAGAATCTTGATTTTCATCAAAACAACCTAATTGTAATTTTAAAAGTAATTAAGTAGGTGAAATTATGATCATTCCCATCTTAAAGCACATTTCATTTGTATTGAGCATATCTAGGGATATCAGTAGATCGAGTTATTTGGTAACGCTCGGTACTCTTTATAAGAATGCCGACTTGATTACTGGCTCGGTTGATTATTAAATCGAACACAAGTAGATAGTATTTTCTAATAAAGTACATGCACCCGGTACCTATTCAAGCTCGACTTCTTTGTATGCGCAAATTGATTAGGTAATTTGTTAGGTAATTTGATACTTCGTCAAAAAATTTGGCCTGACACCCACTCGATTGATTGATATCCAAAACAACTATTGACGGCTTTATAGGACGATAAATTCGTAGATGACTCAATAACCTAATGACATTTGACCCAACTTCTATGTAGAAGGTCGTGGGTTCAAGTTTCGTTGGAGATAATTATCTCATATTTCATTCTATATCTGCATAAATTAATAACTTTTATATTCGTTATTTGTAATACTTTTGCATGACTAATTTACAAAAAAAAAAAAAAAAAAAACAACAACAACTATGGTGTGTCATGTGTGTATAACAGATCAGCCCAATCAGGCTCAGCCTTCTCAATTATATATTCACTTCGTCATACATTATATTCGTTGACTAGAATCTTCATTTCTCCAAAATTGCAATCGCTGTCCCAAAATAGTTGTCCAATTTATATATCCTAGAGCATAAATGGCGGATCAGCTGACCGATGATCAGATCTCCGAGTTCAAGGAAGCCTTTAGCCTATTTGACAAAGACGGCGATGGTTTGTACATTCAATTGCATATTTTTGTATAATTATTCATTTTAATTTTTGTTATAATCTATTTCCCCTTTTTTTTTTCTTCAAAAAAACGGAGTATAATTTAAGTTTTACGCTGCTTGATGGTCAGATCTATAATACAAGATTTGTAACTTTTATTTGTATTGTATTACTAGAAATGACGAGATTACTTACAATGACATTTGCCGAATTAAAAAAAACTAAAAATTGAAAAAATGATACGTAGCGTATTTGTGTATTTGGTGTAGTTACTCTATTATGTATCGGATCGAATTTAATAATATATGGAGGGTGAATTACTTTTGCTTAGAATTTTTAGGCGAAACTTCGATTATGAATTACCTTTAAGCAAATTGAATGATATTGATTTTATTTTTATTAGAATGAGTGAAAAGTAACTACTGTTTAAATTTGCTTGGAAAACTGAGATCGTGAGTTAAAATGGGAGGGATGGGGAGTATATTTCTGTAGTGATTTGGCTTGATTACTGAATTTTTTGGAAGATCGTGATTATTGATACATTAAGAGGAGCTGTGCTGGTTATGCATCGATTAGTTAACTGAATCTGGCTTACTTCTGTTGGCTGGTTCATTTATTAGTTTGTCTGTTTTATTTTGTTCATTTAGTTCCAAAATAGCGAGCACTTAGTTAATATAGTTGTAGCTGGAGACTGGTATAGAAATTGAACTTGATGTAGTTGAAGCTGTGCCCGAATATTGTTACGAGTGGCGTGATTTTTTTCATGATATCCTGTGTGAGCTGCTTCCTGTTCATCTCTATCTATATGCCTCTTGAGAAGCTACATAAATCTGCTGATATGGCCACGCCTGTATGTGTGTTTGAGGTGAAATGTATTATTGGCATTTGACACCTCAGAGAAGCTTACTTTTTATTTTATTGTCTTATGTTGTGTATCCAGTTTCAGAGGTATATAACTTGCCAACGTCTGCTGATGTGTGTAGTGGATTTGAGTTATTCTTGTTGTTTGAACTATTTGAAATCGTGTGTAGGTTGCATTACCACAAAGGAACTTGGGACTGTGATGCGATCATTGGGACAGAATCCCACTGAGGCGGAGCTTCAGGATATGATCAATGAAGTCGATGCTGATGGTAACGGGACAATTGACTTCCCTGAGTTCCTCAACCTTATGGCTAGGAAAATGAAGGACACTGATTCAGAGGAAGAACTCAAGGAAGCATTTCGTGTTTTTGACAAGGACCAAAATGGTTTTATTTCTGCTGCTGAGCTCCGCCATGTCATGACCAATCTTGGAGAGAAGCTGACAGACGAGGAGGTTGATGAGATGATCCGTGAAGCTGATGTGGATGGTGATGGTCAGATAAACTATGAGGAGTTTGTAAAGGTCATGATGGCCAAGTGAGAATCTGAGCTACCCAATTTAAATAGACTTCAAGTTAAAACTGCCAGAAGGAACAGGGAATATGAGATTTCTATTTCTGGTTAGGATGTGGTATTTTGATGGTATTAGCTCCGTTTGGGTGTTTTGTGTGTTTCTTGATCGCATTATTTTGTAGGGGTTTTCTTTCGCACATTCTTATTTGCGCATCTGTTATTTTAGTAACTCAGGTTGCTCTCTTTTGGTGTTGTCATTCAGTATTTGGTGATGTAAACCTTGAACAATTGATGATGATGTTCTCTCTTCCTTTTAATATATGTCGAATCTTGTTATAGTTCACTTATCGTGCATTATTCGGATCTTATTACATGCCTTGGGGGTGGCTAACAGGATATCTTTAAAGTGCCGTGTGATATTAGCGTAAACATTGTATTTCTTAGATCAATGCTCATTGCTCAGTGGGTTGCACTATACTAAATATGTTCGGCTTGATGTATAATTAATGGCAACTTTTAATGATCAAGTTACATAGTCGAAGGTTGTGTTCTGTATAAATGTAGGAGGATGTAATACCGTTGTTATTGTTTATGCAAGAATCACATATAATGGTGTGAATGGGGACATCAACCATATCAAATATTCTGTCAAATACATTGATAACTATTTAAAGCATAAATGTAGCTTTTCATCGGAACTTGATTGTGATTATCAATTGGTGGAGGAATAAAATCATTACCCGATATATAATTGTTAAGATTGTTAATTATACTCATATAAATTGATACAACCTTTTCGAAATGGAGGTGACACTAGTAAAAGGTATAAATATTCTTCAGTGCATAAATGTCGGGGTGAGAGTTCGGTATCTACACTATATATATTGTGGAATTCAAAATTAATTTGTGAAATCTAGAAGTTCATTTAGTAGTGCTAAATTGTTAATCACTTTTTTTTGAAGGTAAAAGTAAAAAATTCAGATATTATTATGTTTTTAAAAACTGCGTTAAAAACTACCTACTACTTAATTTATAAAATTAAATTGTACTCCTTATATTGTGGCTAAAGGAATTCTTTTGGGGAGTTTATTAGCTTATCCCACCTCAAGCGAAGTATATTTAGAGGATACAATTCCAAATTCAAAGCCAAAGAAAGAGAAAAGGATCCGATTCTAATCGGGCGGGCCCAATAAACCACACGACCCAATCAGGTCCATCGTCGCCCACTATATATCCACCCCGTTCTCCTCTTCGTCATACAATTTCTTCGTTGACCACCATCTTTGTCCCAAAACAATTGTCCACTTAAATAACTAAATCTCAGCGAATAAATGGCGGATCAGCTAACCGATGATCAGATCTCAGAGTTCAAGGAAGCCTTCAGCCTATTTGATAAAGATGGAGATGGTTTGTTTTATCATTTCACCTTCAATTGCGTAATTTCTGAAAAATTATTTATGGTATTTTGTGATATTTAATTTTCGGTTTTGAAGTTATTATGCGTCTTTATTGTGTTTGATTGTTCAGATCTATGTTACGTGGGTTTTTATACTTATGATTATTGTATTTGTTATGTGATTTTGTATAGTTTCTTAATTTGGCATAGTTACTGTATTATTTGTCAGATCGGTTTAATTTTTCATAATTATGAATTAACTTGGTGATTCAACCATTAGTGTAGCTTAATATGGATTGTTTCTATTGTTTGATTCATTTATTAGTTTGTCTATTGTGATTTGTTCATTTAGTTACCTTATTTAATCGGGTTGTTCATGTTTGGTTTATTTAAGAATATGTGAGCGATTAGTCGATATAGGTTTTGCAAATGATCTGTAGGAGTTGCAATCATCAATTATTATATTATTTGTCTGAGGCAAAATATTAGGCATCTTAGACGCTTCTGGTGTACTTAGAAAGGGTTAGTGCTTGGCCGCTTGTAAAAGCATACGTACTCTGTGTTCCAATAGTCAACCCTGTGTATACATCGTTATGGTAGATTGAATATTGAAATTGGTCGTTATTAGTTGAGATGATAAAATATTATCGTATTTGTTTGAGGCAAAATGTATTATAGACATTAGGCACCTTTATTCGTGATATGTACTCTAAATTGTTTAATGTGGCCATTTGTAGAAGTATATGATCTCTGTCATTGTAACTAATAGAAATTGTCCATAGGTTGCATTACCACAAAAGAACTTGGGACTGTGATGCGATCACTGGGACAAAATCCTACTGAGGCGGAGCTTCAGGACATGATCAATGAAGTCGATGCTGATGGTAATGGGACAATTGACTTCCCTGAATTCCTCAACTTGATGGCTAGGAAGATGAAGGACACTGACTCAGAGGAAGAGCTTAAGGAAGCATTCCGTGTTTTCGACAAGGATCAAAATGGGTTTATCTCTGCTGCCGAGCTTCGCCATGTCATGACCAATCTTGGAGAGAAGTTGACAGATGAGGAGGTTGATGAGATGATCCGTGAAGCTGATGTGGATGGTGATGGCCAGATCAACTATGAGGAGTTCGTCAAGGTCATGATGGCCAAGTGAGAATCTGAACCACCTAATTTAAATCGATTTGAAGTGAAAACTACCAGAAGGAAACAGGGATTATGAGATTTCTATTTCTGGTTAGGATGTTTTATTTTAGCTTTGTTTGGTGTTTTGCATGTTTCCTGTTTGCATTATTTTGTAGTGGTGGCCTTCAACATATGCTTATTTGTTCTTTTTCTTATCCTAGTAACTCAGGTTGCTTTCTTTGGTGTTCTCGTCCAGTATTTGGTACTATAAACCTTGAACAATTGATGATATTCTATGTTCATTGAAAATGTCAAGTTTTATTAATACTCATTTATGTGGCGTAATTTGAATCTTGTTTGGATGCGTGTTGCCCCTTTGTATGAACTCTTTGTGTTCATGGTTCATATTTAATATCTAGATTTTGTATCACCTGCCGGAGATTCTGCCTTCTTTCTTGTTCAACCCCTACAGTACACATGCTGTCTTTTCATCGCATGGTCTCTAGTCTCTTTTTGGGTGCATCATCTGGCTTTCGTCTACTTGATATAGCCTCCTTATGACTCGTCATATGTTCTTGTCCTCATTTTATATTCAAGTATTAGCTTGGTATTCAAGGGGTGATCCAACTCTAATCCCTCAAAAGTTCTAGTCGGAGTTTGTGATTCAAGTGTAGCCATTGGTGAGTGTGGTATAAAGAGATAGTTATATGTAGGTTTGCATTAGAGTTGTAACACAATTTGCGCTAGAGTTGTATGGTGATCTTTTTTTATGTGAACCTTGCCTTTCGAGCTGCTAGATGAGAGTCTACATGAGCCCTTGGTCACACATTTTTTTGGAATTAAGATCAGATAGTGTCTCATGATAGCGGAACTTCAACAAGTTCCAATTGGATGTATTTTTTCCTCATCAGTCACTTTAGATCATTTTCATTGTCTATTTCTTGCCTAGGAACCTTGTTAGATATTTAGTTTCTGGTTTAATTTGTGACAACAGTCCTACTATAGTATTGTGTTGATGAGATATCGACTTGATTAGGATGTTGACTTGCTATTAAGCAAGTGGGGGGGGGGGGGATGCCTACTTCCATTATAGTTTTACTCGTCAACCGATTTGAAGAGATGTTAATAATTAACAAAATAATTATGGTGTCAGCTGTGATTGACCCAAGATGTGCTGTTTTTCTTGATTATGACACCTAGTTCTTTTTAATATTTTTTCGACACTTAAAAACGAAGTGTCATTATCAGTAACTCAGTGGTTTTGTAAAATCACTGACCTTTTTCAAGACGTTTGTTTGCATAGTAGGTGAAACGGATGGAGGTAGGGAATGTTTAATCCTGGAAAAATTTCAAGTAGCAGAACTATATGCCTTTTTTCCTTTTCAGCAAAACCTCGAGCCTTAGGAATATCTTTTTCCAGCTGCGTATATTTAGTGTAAAAAAGTGTAACCGTGTTCCTGCTTCTAGAGGAAGACTAGGACAATGATGCACAACTCTTCGCAGATAGCGATATAGATAAAAATACCGATATCTTTTGGGCATCTAAGTGAAGCCATCGTTTGGTAGAGGTCTGTCCAGTGCGTACTTTATAACTAAGTGAATTGTCCGTTGACTCGAGGTTTACCTATCATAGAAAGAAAATGTGAAGCCATCCTGTGGCTGCATGATGCATTTAAAGCTCACTCATTAAGCATAATTTGCGCACCCATTTTCCTTTTCCTTATTTGACACAATTTCCTTCGTGCAATGGAGAAAACAATTTATTGTTACCATACAACAAACTATTTTTGTTCAACACGTGAAAAGTTAACGATCTGTTATGGATGAGGTTTTGGCGCCGTGTCTGGAGTCGACTTTAAGTAATGTTGATAAGCTAGCGAGTCAACATCAATACCAAATTCTTGTGTTTGACAAAAAATGCAGGAGGCGGCAAAAAATGAGCGACGATAAGAAGCCACTCAAACCAGGCAAAGCTTCACTAAAGAATGGGAAGAAGACGTCTCGTCAAAAAGACAAATACAAGCTGTGCTCAATTCTGTAATCCTGCACCCCATCAGTTGTTATACTCCTGAATTGTTGAATAAAAGGCTCGGTTACAAGTATCAAGTTTACGCATACACGTGCATCAGGTGACAAAATATATCGTATAAAAAAGATCGTGAAGCTTGTTTCCCAAGGTTAAAATCAACAAATGCAGTCTAAATTAACACAGATAAAATGCGTGTTAGTATTGAAGTACATCCAAAGTACTATGCATGTTTGACACTAAGTACTAAACATATATAGAACATATGAGTTCAAAAATAAAAAAATCAATCATAAAAATTCGAAAAACAGATTTTCGGATTCACCATAGATCTAGGTGCGCCTGGTTTGACGAAATATACAAGTTACTGGACGATAATGATAAAAGAGAAGAAACTACATTTATACACACTGAAGGGCCCGATTTTCCGTGGTATAATCAAAGTATATCAGGGGAGGAGTAAACCTAAAAAGTTCATGGACATTATGTTACATCGGGAAAAAACTCTGGAGGGTTATCTTTTCAGAGGCTTATAGAGGACGGTCGACACATACTTTGAGCGGAATCGCTGTGTTGCACCAAGCGCAACAGTTGAATGGGAGGCCCATCCTTTATCTATGAAAAGGTGATTAAGAATTGTGTGCTGTGGCTTTGATAAAGATGATGAGGGAGGGGCGCTGTTTGAATTCTCCATACCATGTACTGTCAGATGAACGTGAGGAGGGGCGGCCATTGGCTCTTTGGCAAAATCATCCTCCCCCATGAACGTTTGACCGTAGCTGGAGTCCGGTGATGGTGGGGCCTCGAACTCTGCCACACTTGCAGGGTTCTCCGGTACATAATCCTTCAAAAGCAAATAATAATATTGGTCTGCAGCCTTTGGTAATGAATGTAAAGACTTGTTACATTTAACTTCTAACTAGCAGATGGACGCCAAACACAATGAATTTACGTCCACATACAGCATAATAATATGCTTAGTTATGTAAATGGACATCATCTGGTGTCACAACAAATAGACAGTTCAAGAATAAGCTGAACAAAGGACGCATAGTCACTATTTGAATACAACGGGACATTTTCCCCAACAGCCATCAGAAAAAAGATATGGCATTATCGAATTATGTTACCTAGCATGTGTAACAGGTCTATTAATGATAATGATGAGATGGTCTTCCAGATAGAGCACCACGGTTCTACGTCGTTGTTTCAGTGACACTTCTTTAAGTTTGAAAGACTTATGTCTCGTCAATTTTTACCATTCTCATTCAGCTGTGACATTTGTATCTGTTTTGTGTGCCATAAGGCAATATAAGAAAATTTTTATACTTCCAAGGCAGAGTGTTCACTTACATTCACATCAAGAAGATTACAAACATGACCGGTGTCATCTGCTTCATGTGGAAGTTCTGGTATATGCTTCACTTCCCCATCCACAACGAATTTATAATGATAAATGCCAGATTGGAGGACCAAAAGAATCGAATGGTCTTTTCCTGATCTTTGCATTTTCTTCCTGTAAACAAGTGCTACTTAAAAAACACGAACAAGATTCCTGATTCAACAAATAAGTAATTTCAAGTATAGAAAGAGCCCACATCACATGGCTATGCGCTATATTACTAACCTTGACTTCCAATTATCCCATGATCCTTCCACGAGAACGTTATTACCACCTTGACTCCATGTTATTAATGCAGGCAAACCTGGCTCAGGAGGATTATCACTTTCATCAACAGGTGCAACTTGCCCCATGTGATTAACAGATGGAGGAAAATTGCCTTGTAAAGGAACAGCTGGAACCTGAGGATATAAAATCTCATTAGCTTTAAAATTCTCAGTAAAAGAAACAAAACCAATTACTAAAACTAAACATGAGGATTAATGTATCTTAGCTGGTAGAAGCCTAAACAGTAAGTCTAAATAGTACAAAATCGTGAAATGTCCATAGAACAAACAAAAGTTTATTTATTTTATAGCATGCCTGATCAAGTGAGCATCCACCTTTTTATGATGTATGTTGCATTCGGGCAGTATATACACAATCACATTGCACTCGAATAGTATACTGTTCGCTTTTCTTTTCTTTTCTTTTCTTTTTCCAGATCTTCAAGTTTAAGATGCATATTCTGAAGAAAGATAATCACTGAACTTCATTGATGCATCATAGTCAATTTCTCATTGAACTTCTCAACTTCCCAAATTAAACTACTCCTATTAAAATCCATATTTAAAGATAAGGTAACATACATTGTAGCGGTTCTTGCGGCTAAACTTTGAGCTCCAATCACAAGAACAATCTTATATTACCTCCATCCCAAGAACATTGTGCACTTTGATCTTTGATTTTCAATGATCATAATCAAAACTTTGTAGTTCTTAATGACACTCAAAACAATGAACCAAATTATCACTTAAGGATCAAAATACATCAAGAATACTACAATTTTGATACTTTTACGCTAAATACTATACCACATATATACAAATACTGGAGTTCAATCACCAAAACTCGAAACAAGACGTACTGTCACCAATAGATTGAGTAATAAATTGTTCAAAATTCTTATATTATCATAGCATGTTTATCATCAAATTACTCGCTCTCAGTTACTGGTACATATATGATATAATTGCTGACCATAAACTTTTATATCAATTCTTGTAGCTTAACTTTAGCTTGAATCACAACCACAATCTTACAGTAAATTGTTTAATATCCTAATACTACATCAACATATTCCCAAACGGTTCTGAAGAGACTCTCGCCTTAAAAGGTAAAGATAATATGCAATCTTATTCGAGTAATAGATATTGTAACTGCCAAATACTACATGAACATATTACATATGTCCATATGAGTCTAAAGAGAGTCCCGCTTGCATAGCATACGATAATATGCAACCTTATCCGCGTAATAGATATTGTAACATCCTAATACTACATTAACATATGGCCAAGTAGTCAAGTATGTCCGCATAATAGATAATTAAGGTATGATAGTACGCAACTTTACATGTTAATAATCATCAAACTGATAAATTTGAAAAATAAATTAAAGCAAACATACATGAAAAAAAGAGAAAGTAAACCTGAGGAGCAAACAAGACAGGAAAAGAAGGGGGTTGAGGAGCATCGTTAGTCATGGAATCAGGATAAGAGAAACGTGAGTTCGGCGGCGCGTGATCTCCACGCATTGATCCATCAACACCTCCTCCTTCTTCTCTTCCATTAGCATTTCCCATTGCTTTCAAATATTACAACAAAATTTATATTACCTTTTTTTTTCTATCGGAATATTGTGATTTATTTATGTTTTTAAATGAATAATAATCGAGTCGGGTTTTTCGAGACGGAGAGAATTGTGGAAGAAGAATAAGAGAGACTCAGCGAGCGGGAATTATGGGATTAATAAGAATAGTACGAGTAAAAGGATATGTATTGATGACGTGGATTTGGATAAGTATGATTTTGCTGCCTCATCCAACCGTCCTTGTTATTACATTCAATCAAAACATATTTTTAGCTCAATCCTTACCACTATCACTATGCTCCAATTCTACGATTTATTGACTTATTTAATTCCATCACATGTATAATTAGTCCTTTTAATTAATTAAGGGAAGGTTCTTTTAAATGAGGAGTATCTTGTTTTCCGACCGACGGTTTCTTGAGTTACATATGTTTGTCAAAAATGTATTAAAAAGTGCTCTTTCATATTTTATATAAGGATCTTTTTAAAATGTATCTTAAAGATATATGTTAAAAAATTAATAAAAAAAGTAATTAATTTGCATTTAAAATTTGATCAATTATAATTTTTTAATATATTATCTTATATGATTATAATTATTAAATTTTATTTTTATATTTAAAATTCAAAGAAAAATCCTATATATAAATACTTTCATTTGATCACTCACTTTATTAATATTGAATTTGACATGAGTTAAGGTATATCACTGTATATGTGATACCATGTGATCGTAGTCTGACCATATTTTTGAAGTGTAATGAAATTCCCAGCAAATCAATCATTCGTTAAGCAATTAGACTTATCGATATCGTACCATATATAATATGGGAAAGGATCAATTAGACCTAGTTATTAAAAAATATGAAGCTCCATGATCTCAATTCTCCATAAAATCAGAAAAATAAATTATTTTTGAATTTTGAATAAGTAATTTTATATAATCTACTTATATATTTACCTAAATGTAATTAGAGTAAGAGAATTAGAAGTTATTTTTTGAAGCTCTATTTAATATAATTATTTCATTTTATAAATATTTATTGAAACTCCTAGTACTTTTTTAGCATTTATCACGCATGACACAAGAATTTGGGACACACGATCGGTTCCCACATTTTATTTTAACGAAGATGTTAGGCCACAACTACTTTGAACAAAATCACTCCACCTGCTGCATATATTACTAGTGGGCTCATCAATTTGGTCACCAAATGCATTATTATTCGTATTTATAAACACAAATTGTAACGTATGATTCATAAGGTAACGGGAATTTAATATGAAAATCCTTCTCAGAAAATTCATATATTCTGCATCAATCTTTCTATCTAAAATGGAAATTTGTATATTGTCCTTTCTATCATTTTCTATAAGTCAACATCAGACAACTATACAATACAGTACAACACATGATGTTATTATCCATATCTGCCCACCAATCTATATGTATATACAATAGTAAAAAAGAAGCCACACAAGCTATATAAATTGATGCATGTGTAGAACAAAAAACAGGCTTCAGTGAGTCTTTTACTCGGGAAGGTGATACCTCAGATTTTTTCTAACTTGATAGCTCCGTGGACATCAGAAGCATCCGACCTTTCGACATAGGCGATGAAGCTGCTGGCACCATCTGTAAGGTAAAATAGCCAAGTAATTACGTAATTGAAAACATAGAAATTTATGGTGGGAATAGATCTACATAAACACCTTTAGAGATCAAGAGCAGATTCTCTTGCGTTCCATCAAACATTCAAGACATTGAAGCATTAGTCATATTATCCTCAAAAGTTCAGTTTGAATCTTGGCGATAGGAGTCAAGTCAAAGAGCATTATTCAACACCTTTTGCAGGTAAGCAGTTGACGTTAAGATGAAAAGAATGTATTGGGAGACAGATTCGATGAGGGTTTTCTCCTGATCTTCCATGTATGAAACCAATATCAAAAGGCACACAAATTAACGTACGTACCTTAAAACCAACTTTTCTGTACAATTCCTGAGCTGCATTGTTGTCGGCATTTACATGAACATACATTTGTCCCACACCTGTACATGCATGTGAATATACATGGATTAATCACATTCAAAATGAATAAACCACGACGGATACAAATGGAGGTAACATGCACCTTGTGTAGTGGCAACATCAGATGCCAAATGTAGCATATTTGACGCAATACCTTGACGCCGTGCGAACTTGGCAACACAAACATTTGCAATATATGCATATTTATGAGCATTAAAAGGCTCTGGGCTTGCCAAGACAGGTGACAGTCTCTTGACCTCCTAAAACAAAAAAATAACTGTAAGGCCTCTTGCTAAAATGTATTCATTCAAATAAGAATAATCTTACTTGTAAATCAATAACATAATTAGGACATAGTACACAAACTCAAACTCAAACTCAATATCTACTAAAGAAACATGGTTCATTTGGACTCAAAGAAGTTTATAAAGCCAGGAAACACACAGATGGGTAAATGACAACACCTTTGCATGTCACCCACACATAACACAGAAAATCACTTAAGCACTGCCACTAAGCATCTTTGTAAGTGTATTACCCCAGGATAAGTTTCTCCCTTGAGGAACTGGCGAATGCTGAGGTCCAATGTCCCAACAACACTACTCAGAACTGTTCTTCTGACATTTTTCTCTTCTTTCTTTAACTGAAACATTACAGAAAGAATCCGCAAAAAAGAAAAAACATGAACAGTACTTAATATACAAATAATGAATGATAAAACACAAACTCGATCATCATGAACGACACCCTCATACCCCACACACCCCTACTGAATACTTGAAATTCAACAGTCCCTTCATTTTTTTCTTGAGGAGGGAAACAACTGGGGCTGCATTTTACTTAAACATCTTAAAGGTGATCTTAAAGAAGCTGTTAGACATACCGCAACAAAGCAAAAGCATTTTAATGAATTTCCATCAAGACCAGAACATCTTCGCTTGAGAGAATAGAACTCCTGAATCCACAAGAACAGAGAAACTGAATGGAAGAGCAACAAACAAGTAGTAGGGCTGGCAGAAGGTAAACAATAGTAATACCTATTTCCTTAACACTCAAAATACTTTAACTTTGTTCAGAAAGTAACACTTAATTTTAAATAACATTTCATATGGAATACATTTGTATCTACTTGAGCACAAAACAAGAAAGGATCCCCAGACATAATAAATGCCAAATGTGAAAAAGAAAACAGGAAAGATCAGAGTCTTAATACAGCAAAAGTTGGATGAACCAACTTGCTAGAGAACAGTCTGGTAAACATATGAACAAATCAAAGAGGCTGTGTTGGCAAAGAAGTTGGGGAATGATAACACTAGAATTAATCAAGAAAGTGAAGCATCATCTTTTATGTGCAAGTGCAACAACGACAGTAAAAAAGAAAAGACATCACACTACGTCTATGCTTGTCTATGTGGAACTCTATCTATATATCTTTGCATCCTAAGTTCAGGACCCTCCAAAGCACTTATCTCAGATCAAGTTTTGCAATCTAGTAAGAATTATGAGATTGTGTAACTGCTTCATAATAGTTAGTGAAGACTGAAGACAGAGATAGTTGTTCCAGTATACCAATGTTAAATAGTTTTCTCTCAGAAGAACAACCAAAAGGGACAGAATGTGACAAATCAAGTTATTATTTAATTCTTTGAATAGGACTACACAAGTTCAGCAAATTCGTTCCAGTCCAGCCGATAAATAAACTCAAGTAACCTACCTGTTCAGCAAATTTTCTTTTATAACTGTCGATGTGCCTGAAAACATTAAATAGTCATTATTTACTCGAATGGTACAAAACATATATGTCTAGCAACTGCATAACTCTCACACCACAAAATATAGAAACGAAATTTAAAATGTAAGGGAAGTTGCAGCAAGAGAAACTGACCTCATATATGGCATGGGTTCCCAATGAGCTTCAGCTCGTAACCATGCTGCTGTCTGTCAATAACATGAGCCATATGAAAGAATAACAACATATTTATATCGTTGGCATGCAAACTTTTTATGTGTAGACATAGAGATGAGAAAAACCAACCCAGTATTCTTCATCTAGCACTGCCTCGCGTGCATTAAAACGTCCAAAGCTTCGCTTCTGAAGCTCATGACATTCCTCATCAGGGAGCTGGAGCCTATTGAACGAGAGCTCAGACATCTTTGAGCTTTCACCCTTTACAGCCGAATGCCGGGTACTAGGTTCATTATTACAATATACTTCGAGACCTCGACATCTACTGTATAAAACAGATAGATTCTCTCTGGAAAAGTTTATAGTACCACACCAAAAGATTCAAGTGAGTGGCCTGCTGAATGAAACATTTACTTTTGCACCATTTTTTAATGCAATTTCAAAGAACTCTCTTATACTTTATTTTCTCTCAATTTCACCCACTCACAAATGGTCAAAACATAACTTAATTACGAACTCAATCCCTAATTACGAACTTAATCATTTACTTCGAAAATTCATGCATACCATCGCAGAACCAATTGGTGATACGAGAACCGACCCAACATCTTCCAAAACCACTTGAACTTTCATTATTTTTCAGTTAACGGTCAAACCAAATTCTTTTCCAGATTTAATCGATTGAGTTGCACACGTAGATTCTTCATTTATTTAAATTTGCATTCATGTCAATTAAATTTCCCCAAATTGATCCAAAAAGCGAAATGTAAAGTCTATCCACTACTCGACATTATGTAACGAGTCTTCCTAATATAGCAATATATTTTATCATATCGAAGAATCAGATAATATAGCAATATATTGTTATTTAATATAAATATAATAACAATAAATTTATAATAATGATAATGATAATGATAATGATAATAAGGATATAAAGGAGTGGATGTTACCGATTGAAAACACAGGACACAATTAGAGATTTGCGTTTGTTGATACGACTGCTGATCGGGTTGAAAAGAGACGAATTCGAATTGAATTTTCCAATTTTGAGTTGACTCCAATTTTGACTTCTCAGCTGCATATTTTATTTTTGGGAAAGAAGATAAACATAAACATAAATCAGCAGTAGCTTATACGAGTAGTGTTTATGAATATACATAGACACGGGATGACGGGAGAAGATGGGAGACACCGTTTTGGAAGTCAAACTTAGTCGGCCAATATAGGAAACAATACGATAGCTTGAATTCAACGGAAATCAAAATATCCACCTTTCTCACGGCCAACACTATACACACCAAAACAGTGTTTTCTTTTCCCTAAATTACTATTTTACCCCTGTAGAAAGCTTTCTTGGTTATTACAGTTGAAAATAAGAGGCATAAATGTAATTTTACTCCACAAAATCACTATTTGGGTGTGTGTTTAACAGATCAGCTTTCTCACGTTTAACCTCAACAATTTTAAGAGTGCGTCGAATTTTCGGGCATTCTGATAATTTTTAGTAGCTATTGTATGGGATTTTCTGGTGTTTCAAAATAATTTCGAAAATTGTAATTTTATTTAAAAATTGAAGTTCACACGTTACGAGGATTTGCATGTATGATTTATATATGGGGTACTCGTGTGTAATATGTGAGAGAGAGGATCGAAACGAGCCTAACTACTATCCAAATCCGTTTCACGAACAAACGTAATCCGTACTAGGTTCGAGAGAGTAACTTGTTCGAATCAAAATCTTGACATGTTACGACTGAAAAGCTAGACTTGGTATAGTATTATTGTGCAAATCAAATTAGAAGGCCACTTTTAAACCCGATTAATTTCTAATCACGAACTCGAATCCATTTATGTTAGTATATTTGAGTATTAATATATGTATATATAAACACATACTAATCTAATTTATCAAATCTAATCGTATATTTACTATTGTTTTTAAAGTTATTAATTTGATTCGACTTCAATCCATATTCACTTTTATTATATTATTGCAACTTAAGTATTAAAGAGTGTTTTTATATGTGTAGTAGCTTCAAACTACAAACAAGTAGTGTGATTAAGATTAAAAATTATCCAAATACGAAAACAAAACTTTATATATTTCCAAAAAGGAAAAATGATCCCGTTTTGTATCAATTGATTAAGCTCTATACTTCATGTCCAGTGTCCACCTTAAGCGAGAGTACACTGTTTGGGCCCAAAAGGCAAATCCAAAATCTCGCTATTACCATTAACGTCGTGCGAACACAATTAATTCATGTTATTGTTATGTTTCTTTTGTGTTTGAAATTAAACAAGAGTTGAATCCCAAACTTCCAAGTGAAAACTCAGATCGACATTATTAGCATTATTATGTTTAACAGTACTAAACAACTAACAACAACAAAATAGGAAAAAGCTCAGAAACATGAATCATGACCATACATAAAATAAAGCATATTGACAAATCATTAATCATATTACTCACGAAATAGAATTATCAAAAAGATCGGAAAAATAAATAAATAGCAAATGTATAATATATAGATATCGGCACATATACATGTGTAACATGTGATCAAGATAGAGCATAAAGTAGAGTTTTTATATTTATTTTTCATGATACAATATAATACATATATACTCTTTACCTAGTTAGGCATTTACAACATATTTCAAGAATGAATGTTTCTAAGCAAATTTATTGACTATCTATACATATATGCATCATATTTCGATCCGTTATTACTGAATAATGATTTAGGATATCTCACTCTAATAGTTTCGAATAAATTAAATATGTGTATTAAAATACAAAAGTTTCTTGTTTCATAATAACAAAAGCATTTTTTTACTCTTTTATAAATCCGACCCAAAAGGATTTTGACTCAAATGGATTTTAGGGAACAACCATCAAAATCACAAACACTACTCGAATAATTCTTTACTTCACGTGTTTCTCATTGAAGGGTATATTAATGAAACTCATCATCATGTTAGGGTTTATATTCAAATATAATTATTGCCAAAAAGTTGCCATAGTATGAATAAAGTTGGATGAGTATGAATAAAGATGAGTTGGACTTGCTTTTTTTTGCTGCCAAAGCAACATAATTGATCATGAGAATTGCATTAGGCATATGCCATATGCTACTAATATACTAATATATGTATTATATACATTACTTTTCATTTATTTAGACCAAAAAAATTAATATAATATGTAGTAAAAAAGCAAACATATGATAATGCATACATGGGTCGATGTCTGGTGGGTCACAGAAAAAATGATGAATCAACAACCCAAAGCATGTACTGTTTTATAAATGTGCATACCTTTATAATTAAGTAGTAGGCACATATTCAAAACAAGTCAAGCATTAAGGTCCAACCAATATATATTACAACAAGTGAACATCAGTCTTTTGCTTTTATCTTTTTAGTATAAAATTAGAGTTTTTCAATAATTTTGTTGTAGTAGGCAGGGGAACTATTATTCCAACTATTGTAAAGTATTCTCGGAGTATAAAGCATTTGGAACATTATAATAAGTTGTGTATACAATGTAATGCTAATAAGATGAAGACGATGGATTATACGTGAATCAAGATAAAATCATTTTGATTATGGGACTTATAATAAAATTCTGATTATTAAATAGTTCTCATTTAGTCGTTATTATCGAAAAAAATATGTTATTTAATAGAACAATCTTATCGAGACAGGCTTAAAATAGAGTATTTCGCATATAAAAAGAAACGTGAAATACGTCATAAATAATCACACATATCCCAAATTATTGCTAAGGATGA
The DNA here is from genome assembly GCA_003412495.2 of Echium plantagineum. NCBI lineage: Eukaryota > Viridiplantae > Streptophyta > Magnoliopsida > Boraginales > Boraginaceae > Echium > Echium plantagineum. The sequence goes on from CM016561.1 coordinate 1,067,299, forward strand.
CCAAAGCTAAGTACAACTAGATTTATTGAGGACTAAATAGTTTGAACATGTCACTAGTAAGTAGTAATAACGTCGTCACTTTATCATTTATTTATGTACTTTATATTAATTTAAAATCTATAATCTATAATATATATAAATAATTAAGACTAACAAAAAACATGATATCTTTTTGGTTAATTTATATTAATTGATAATCACATGTATAAAATCTTATGATAAAATTTTTTTAATTAGAGGAGAGAAAGCTTTAGCTATTCTCAAAAATCATTTTTTTGAGCTCATTTTAAGAAATATATTAATCAAACTCATATATGGAGTATTATTTATAGTTTGTTGGAAAGATGAGTTACCACGGGTAAATAATTATTCGAAATACCCTTGAAAAAAATGACAAAACTGAAAGAAAAAGTTACTTTTGGGTAAAATATTGTGGGAGTGACTAGTTTTATACATAAGATTAAATATGAGTGATCGAAATCATCAATAAAAGTAGAAAAATAATAGATAAACATGAGAATCGTGAGTGATTTTTGGTATATTTGCCCATAATAATATATACTAATTGGAAGATGGCCGCCTATGGTAAAATGCCAATTGGGTAAATGAGTATCATCTCAACTAATTATAACATTTTCTTAATTGCGTGATAGAAAGTTATGATCTTCCTAAATTTTTTCTAAAGCATTATCATGTTATTTATACAAAATTTAGGAATCAAATTGTAAAATTAATGCATTAAAAGAAATCTTAAGAGAAATTTTTGTAGGAGAACCGTAACCAACCCGATCATATAAGTACAAATACATACCTCCTATTCTCCTAGTGATCTCCAAACCATTTTAATATATTGAAAAAAAGAATTCAAATATCCACTTAAGTAATTATATTAATTGGAAGGGTATATACATTTAATAACTGTAACATTGACCAATGTCCTTTAGCTACAGTCTACTCTACTAGTATAAAGTAGCCAAAAAATCCCACACAACCCATTCATCTCATCATCCCTATTTCACATTAATTCTTACAAACATTTTTTGTGGAGAAGGGCAATGGGATTCTTGAAGAGCCCATCTTTGATTTCTTCAAGAATCTTCAAGTTATGCTTCCTTCTTATAGCTTCCATAGTCAACAACTCATTTGGTGCATTTGGTGCTAAAACTAGGCATTTCAAATGGGAGGTTGAGTATATGCATTGGTCTCCTGATTGCAAAGAGGGTGTTGTGATGGGAATCAATGGCCAATTCCCGGGTCCTACTATTCGGGCTCGGGCGGGCGACACCATTCATCTCGAGCTTACAAACAAGCTTCATACCGAAGGAGTTGTCATTCATTGGCATGGTATTAGACAGGTATTACCTAACTCTTTCCATTTGAGGTTTGCCGGAATTTGAATAAAGATTAAAAATTGTACTCTACTATCATGACGGACCTAGAATAGTATATCAGTATTTACGTGACTGCCTTACATAAAAATAAATACCTCGATCGAATAAAAATCTTAAGTCCGCGTCTCTGAATATTATTCGAAGAGAGAATAATATTATTATGGAGTTAGATCTCCCCCAGTAGCAACACTCTGTGCATGGTGCATGTGCAGCGCATGAAGATGTAGGTGAGAATTGAAATCTTTTTTATGTTGTGTTGTTATCTATGTTGTATTATGTTGTCTCATTATATAAATTATTATTATTACCAGCTCGGGACACCTTGGGCTGATGGAACAGCATCAATCTCACAATGTCCTATTAATCCTGGCGAATCATTTGTCTATCGCTTCAAAGTCGACAAGGTAGTAAAACATTTTATGCCTACCAATTAAAATACTTTTAATATCGAGAAAACATATTTTCACGACATATTTTCACGACAATTAAATTCGGGTGATTGTAGGCAGGGACATATTTCTACCATGGACACTATGGGATGCAGAGATCAGCAGGGTTATATGGGTCATTGATAGTGGAAGTGGAGGAGGGGAAGAAGGAACCATTTCATTATGATGGAGAGTTCAACTTGCTGCTGAGTGATTGGTGGCACAAAAGTTCACATGAGCAAGAAGTTGATCTTTCTTCCAAGCCCATGCGATGGATTGGGGAGCCCCAGGTTTCCACTTTTAACCTCCCCCATGCCTCCCTATAGTAGGGAATAAAATACTCCCTCCGTCCCTAAAAGATTGTCACATTTTGACTTTTGTGGTCAATTACAACAAAATTTGATCACGAATTCTCACTAAACGAAAAGAAATAATATAGTCTTGTGGGACCTCGTTAGATTCGTCTCAATATATATTTTTGAAATATCAACTTATTATAATTTTTTTGCATTTAGAATAAGAGATATTTGTATTTTAAATCGTGTTTTATTGACCACCAAAAGTCAAATGTGACAATCATTTAGGGACGGAGGGAGTACTTACTAGTACTTGATAAGTGATAATGCATATTCATGTGCATATATTTTCAAGGCATCCTTTATACAAGACACATGAAACATACATTAGTTATAGTTTTATTGTAAAAATGTTCAACGCACGTTACGTGTGTTCGCTAAAATGTTCAACGCACGTTTCGTGGCATTTGCTAGCACATGCCTAACGCGTGCCTTGAACAATTTGTCTAGAAATTGGTTGTACCCACATAATAGAGACATAGTAACAATTTGCTAGCACATAAATTTTTAGCAAAAATATTTTTTTTTTAATAGTTGATTGTTTATGAAATTTAATATACTTTTCATTTCATGTTTTAACTTTTAACCATTGTTTTTGCTCGAGAAATTACTTTTCATTTTTAGAATATTATATATGTATAATTGTAAATTTTTCTAAATTCTTAATAAATACCTACTTTTTAACTAAACAATCATTTATTTGAAAAAATATCAAACAAATGTTAATAGTTTGATTACATGTTGGAATAAAATAAGGTAATGACCCTTCACGTTACATGGGTCCTAACTCCTATCCCTAGTGGAATTCACACGTTAACCTTTATTAATCATCCTGAAACTATGCTTATATGCGACCCCTTTAATCGAGGAGAAAAAACTGGAGTGGGGAATAAAGTTGTCATAATAATAACAATAATATCATTTTACACTCCAATTATTGATGATGACATGTCGTGTATGGACGCACACAAACTTGTTATTGTTCACAGTAATTCAATCGAACTATCAAAAATCATGTTAGCTCAGTTGATCAGTAATGAGTTTGTATCAAATAAGAGGGTGGTGGTTAAAATCCTGACAACTTCAAATTTATTAGAAACTCTTAATTTTTTACTATATATAAATCCACATGACTTCATTTATTTCTTAAATGTTTATTCAAATGCAATATTTTTCCATAAAATTCTTGATTTGGAAATAAATATGGTTAAAAAATAATTAATCTATATTTCGAACCACCTGTGATGTATTCGCCCCTGCCCACGATCATACTCTAATCTGTATTGCTAATATTTGGTGCAGAGTTTATTGATAAATGGAAGAGGCCAAAACAATTGTTCTTTAGCCGCTGGTTTTAACAATTCTACACTGAGTCAGTGCAAGCTGAGAGGGAATGAACAATGTGCTCCACAAATTCTCCATGTGCTACCTAACAAAACCTACAGGCTCAGGGTTGCTAGTACCACTGCTTTGGCCTCACTCAACCTAGCTATTGGGGTAAGATCGTCTCATTAATTTTATTATTAGTACCAATTCATACTACTCACACTTTAAATAATATCCAAAGTATAATCATTATTACCCGAATTCTTCCCGCACGTTAAGTCGGTAACGACTACAGATTCTCCGTTACAGAAACATATTCATTATTATATACATACATATACACTTTAAACTTTAAGAAAATGTGGACGAGTTGAAATAAAAAATAATATAATTAAAGTTTAAGAAAAAGTGGACGAGTTGAAATAAAAAATAATTTAATTAATGGAGGATAGTGGTGTGATTCAACATTCAACTATGTAACTTGATCAACAAAATGTGGTTGAAAGATGTTGGATGTTAAAGAATTGTTGTTCATATTGTCCTTCAACTTTTGAAGTGAAAGAAGAGACATGATAAGAGATGGTAACTTTACATTGTGGAAAACATCATATGCTAGATAGATTGTGGACAATATTTTGGGACAGAGGATATCTTTCCTTAGTGGTGTGAGACAAAGACAGGAAAATCTATAAGACCCATCACTTTCATAACACTCTTTCTTGTTTCCACCACAAAGTACACAACGTGTTTTTTAATCGAGAGAATCTTGACTACTTTTTCGTCACAAGACTAGCCCAACATTTTGACTACTGGTTAAAGCCATATATCTTTATGGCCCATTATAGTACTCCCTCCATCCCAATTTGTTTGTCCACTTTCTATTTTGGGAGTCAAACTTTGAAAATTTTGACTATGAATTTCTATTAGCCCATAAGAAATAATATAGTCATATGAGATGTTGTTAGGTTCGTCTCAATGTATATTTTTAAAATATCAAAGTTTTATAATTTTTGTATGTGTAGAATTCGAGATATTTACGTTTTAAGTCGTGTCTCGACGACCGTGAAAGTCAAAACAGGCCTAACAAAATGGGAAGGAGGGAGTATATCATAACTAGCTCGCTTAGTCCCTTTGATTCTATTAGTATATTGGCCGTTCTTAATCAATCAATGTAGATTCTCGATATGCCCAATATGTATCATTTGATTTACTTAGGTCGAGTGCCAAAATGGTCTCAATAAGTGGGGGCATGGTGCAGTTTATCCTCGTAAGTGGTACTGTTGTGGAAATAGTCCATGCTAATGTGTATTTATGTGCATTTTGGTACATAAATTGACATTTTCGTTAAAAATTTACATTGGCCGACAAAAGAAGCTTACTTATGGGGTAAAACTAGAATTTTGGAGAAAATTGGGGCCAAAATTTTGAGCCCATATTTTCTAAAGTTTTATTTTTGCCCAAAAGTAAAGATAATTTTTACCCTAACTTTTTTCAAAATTTTAGTTTTGCCTCAAAAGTTGACCTTTTTCGTCAGTCAACCTTTATTTTAACATAAATGGTAATATATGGACCAAAACGCACATGAATACACATATCATGCCCCTTTCTTCATTTATCGGGACTATTTTGGCAATTAACTCTGCTTGGGATCATATGCGAGTATGTAGATCTTGACGTGAACTTAATGAACATTTTCCCCTGTCTTATGATTTTGCAGAATCACAAAATGATTGTAGTTGAAGCAGATGGAAACTACATCCAACCATTTGAAGTGGACAATTTTGACATATACTCAGGTGATAGCTACTCAGTCCTCTTCACCACAAACCAAGACCCCTCCAAAAATTACTGGATCTCAGTAAGTGTAAGAGGCAGAGAACCAAAAACACCTCAAGGCCTAACATTCTTGCACTACAAAACAACCTCTGCTTCAAGGCTCCCAACCTCCTCTCCCCCCATTTCCCCCCCTTGGAATGACTATAACCACAGCAAATCATTCACTTTCAAGATTCTTGCTCAAATGGGTTCCCCTAAACCTCCAGTTCGATCCCATCGTCGAATCGTCCTGCTAAATACCCAGAATTTGATTGATGGGCATACTAAATGGTCTATAAACAATGTCTCATTAGTACTACCTGCAACACCCTTGCTAGGTTCTATGAAGTATAATTTAAAAGGTGCCTTTGATCCCAAGAAACCACCAGAGAGCTTTTCTGCTAACTATGATGTGATGAAACAATTTTCAAACCCGAATTCGACTACTGGAAGCTTAGTTTATACATTGAGATTTAACACGACTATCGACGTGATACTTCAAAATGCAAATGCATTAGCTGCAGATGTGAGTGAGATACATCCATGGCATTTGCATGGGCATGATTTTTGGGTGTTGGGATATGGAGAAGGGAGGTTTAAAGATGGAGATGAGAAGAAGTTCAACTTGAAGAATCCTCCATTGAGAAATACTGCTGTGATATTTCCATTTGGGTGGACAGCATTGAGATTTGTTGCAGATAATCCAGGTGTTTGGGCATTTCATTGTCATATTGAGCCTCATTTGCATATGGGAATGGGGGTTGTTTTTGCTGAAGGTGTTAGACGTGTTGCCAACATTCCTGATGAGGCTCTCACTTGTGGCTTGACTGCTAAGATGTTCATCACCAAGAAGAACTAATCACAACGCCATTACTACGTACTATCCGACTTGCCTTATCCGACTTAGAAGAGAGTCTTCGAAGATAGCGGGAGTGGTACCACCCTTTCCCGATTTAGATGAGAGCATCTTCGAAGATATCGAGAGATGTTATGTAAGTTGGAATTGTTTGTGTATTGTGTTGGAGATATTGTTTTAGTTGAGTTCTCTAATTTGATGAAGGATGTTGAGTTGGTGATCATTATTTATGTTGTGATTTTTGGAATATAATCGACTGTTTTAAATTAGTGTGATGATATATTGACATATTAAGATAGCGTCTGGTTTCTAATTTGATGAAGGAAATACATTTAAATTTTCTTCAGACATTCGTAAGAGGTAATGTGAAGAAATGATAGAATGAGTAACAAATGAACTAACAAAAGAATTAATAACATAAAAATATACTAGGAGTGTCTATAACCATTTAAGCAAGATTTGGAATTTGATCGATTTTATATATTTTCTAAAATGAAAAAAAATTACTATTTAATACTCCGTATAAAGATAAGATCGAAACTGCCCAAGTTTACCTTAAAAGTATGTTGGTGACTTTTTGCAAGTGTGACTTACAGGATCCGTTATCGAAAATTGAACCCGGACAAGGTTCGATTGGATTTTCAACCGGGTCGTCCGGGGCGTTTTTTTGGTTTGCCCGGTCTACCAACAACACTTCCCTCAACTAACGCATTATTTTCAAATTATTCGTTAAACCTAAGAAATTCAACATAACGATTAAATTCTTTTACCAATAAATTGATAAGTTTTATTTCATTGTTAAATTGCTATTTTGCCCCAATTTAACTTCCTCATTTCATCTACCGCACTTTGAAATAGGTGGTAGAATGGTAATTCAATCGACTACATGCCCGGCCTCCCCTCAAATCAATTCAACCGTTCGCCCCAAACCAATTAAATCAGCCCTCCCATCTCATCTCGATCGTCCTCACCATCATTAGCCCCCACCACCATCGTCCCCATCATCATCAGCCTCCACCACCATCGTCCCCATCATTATCAGCCTCCACCACCATCGTCCGGCCCCATTAAACATCGCAGCCGCCCACGCCGATGTGCCTCAGCCAGTGAGCCAACCAAATCATCAGCAACTTAGGAAGAGACATCAAGATACTCTTTTATTGGTTTCCTTAACGACACTAGAAATGTGGTAGACTGGTAGGAGCTAAAAAGAGTTCGACTATTTTGGCCAGGTAGAAGGCTTATGTTATGCATTTTCTTTATTTTAGTGCATATTTTGTTGCCTCATCATTTTTCCCTAATATGTTATTGTATGTTCTTATTCAGCGTCTAGACACCACATTTCGTAACAACGTTTTTATGCATTGTCTAAGCCATTATTTGAGCGCCGTCTAAGCCTTTTTTTGTAGTAATGTATATCACCCTTACGTCCCCAATACATGGAACTGGGGCTAGATGAATAGAATTATAAATACCTTAACATGAAATTGTCCGTAACTCTATATGCTGGAAAGACCTACAACTTTAGTATCTTCAACAAGCTTTACTAGGATATCTTGGATGGGGAATAACGAAAGGGCATACATGTTTAACTCAATAAGATCAGTAGGTGTTATTATTATTGTAATTACAATTGTAATTTTAACTAACTAATTGGGTGAAGATGGAATATGGAAAAAATGCCACTTAGGTAAATGAATATCATCTTACTAATTATAACGTTTTCTTAATTGAGAACGGTTACCGTTCATTAATGTACCGTACACCCATCTCAATTCTTAAACTCTACTAGTATAAAGTATTCAAATAATCCCTCACAACCCATATCATCTAATCATCCCTATCACAAATATTATCTCACATTAATTATTTCAAACATTTTTTGTTCCCATTTGTGGAGAAGGGGCAATGGGATTCTTGAAGAGCCCATCTTTGGTTTCTTCAAGAATCTTGATGTTGTGTTTCCTTCTTATAGCTTTTATAGTCAACAACTCATTTGGTGCAAAAACTAGGTATTTCAAATGGGAAGTTGAGTATATGCATTGGTCTCCTGATTGCAAAGAGGGTATTGTGATTGGAATCAATGGCCAATTTCCGGGTCCTACTATTTGGGCTCAGGCAGGCGATACGATTAATCTCGAGCTTACAAACAAACTTCATACTGAAGGAGTTTCCATTCATTGGCATGGTATTAGACAGGTATTGCCTACTCTTTTCATTAGAGGTTTGTCCCCTTTTTTGCATAAAGATAAGGAATTGTACGCTAGTATCATGGACGGACCTAGAGTACTCGATCAGTATTCATGTGGATACTTTATATAGAAACAAATACTTCAAAATGGTTATCTTATGTTAAAATCCTAGATCCCTCCGTGAATAGTATTGGACATGCATAAATGTTGGGAAATCATATAGAGAACATTGTGGAGTTATATCTCCTCGACTCCTACCCACCTCCCTCCGTGCTTGTTGCACGTGTAGTGCATGAAGTTGTAGGTGAGAACTGAAACCTTTTCTGTGTTGTGTTGTTATGTATGTTGTATTGTGTTGTCTCATTATATAAATTATTATTATTATTATTATCAGTTCGGGACGCCTTGGGCTGATGGAACAACATCAATCTCACAATGTCCTATTAATCCTGGAGAATCATTTGTATACCGCTTCAAAGTTGACAAGGTAGTGAAACATTTTATGTCCACCAATTAAAATAAATTTTGACTTTGCATATAAATATCGAGGAGATATATTTTCAAGGAAATAAGATCGAACCCGAGGGATGTATGTTTGATTCCTTTCACAAGCGTGGCAGTCGAAGAATAAACCAGTGAAAATAGTTTCACCATAAATATCACATTTAGACAGCATTTTTAAAAGCACAGTCGAAGAATATATATGATAAAGATTTCTAATAATGTATCTGATATTTGCTTTGCAAGATTATAGTCTACCATATTAACGATATCAGGTGTATTACCATTTCCATGTTTGTAGTTATTTAAATAAGATACTATAATTAGGCTGCACAAATATGATATAAAAAGATAATGTTTGTTGAAATATCTTTTACAAACTTGATAGAACCTAACTACTCCTATTAGACATATTTTCTTATCGAGCAGTCAAATTAAATTTAAATCCGTAATAATCAAATTTTTGGAATTATTGTAGGCAGGGACATATTACTACCATGGACACTATGGTATGCAGAGATCAGCTGGATTATACGGATCATTGATAGTGGAAGTGGAGGAGGGGAAGAAGGAACCGTTTCATTATGATGGAGAGTTCAACTTGCTGCTGAGTGATTGGTGGCACAAAAATTCACATGAGCAAGAAGTTGATCTTTCTTCCAAGCCCATGCGATGGATTGGGGAGCCCCAGGTTTCCACTTTTAATCTCCCCCACCCCTTCCTATATATAATTGGGAATAATTACTTATAGTATAATATAATCGGGAGGATATATTTATTACAAGGCACCGTTTGTAGGAGGCACGCAAAGCAAACGCATGAAGCATATAGTCACTGTCATTTTCTTAATAGAAAATGTCCAACATACGTTATGTGTATGTTTGGTAGCACATTCTAACGCATACTTTATGCAACTTGTCTTAGAAATAGGTCTTACCATGGAAATACATATATTGTTATGCTTATATGCGACACCTCATATTTAGGAGATATACTGGATTGCGGAACAAAGTTGACATAATAATATTAGTGGACACTCCAATTATTGATAATAACACGTAACTTATGGGCGCACACGACCTGGTCCTAATCTGTATTGCTAATATTTCGTGCAGAGTTTATTGATCAATGGAAGAGGGCAAAACAATTGCTCTTTAGCAGCTGGTTACAACAATTCTACATTGAGTCAGTGCAAGCTGAGAGGGGATGAACAATGTGCTCCACAGATTCTCCATGTGCTACCTAACAAAACCTACAGGCTCAGGGTTGCTAGTACCACTGCTTTGGCCTCACTCAACCTAGCTATCGGGGTAAGATCGTCTCATTAATTTTATTATTAGTACCAAATACTAGTCGCACTTGAAATAATATCCAAAGCGTAGTCATTATTCTCGAAGTCTACTTAGTGCAAACTCCACCTGTATACAGAAATATAGGCGTTATACTTACATACATTTTCCCCTTTCTACGATTCTGCAGAATCACAAAATGATTGTAGTTGAAGCAGATGGAAACTATGTCCAGCCGTTTGAAGTGGACGATTTTGACATATACTCAGGGGATAGCTACTCAGTTCTCTTCACCACAAACCAAGACCCCTCCAGTAACTACTGGATTTCAGCAAGTGTAAGAGGCAGAGAACCAAAAACACCTCAAGGCTTAATAATCTTGCACTACAATACCACCTCTACTTCAAAGCTCCCAACCTCACCTCCCCCCATTTCCCCCCCTTGGAATGACTATAATCACAGCAAATCATTCACATTCAAGATTCTAGCTCAGAAGGGTTCCCCTCAACCACCAATTCAACCCCATCGTCGAATCGTCCTGCTAAATACCCAGAATTTTATTGATGGGCATACTAAATGGTCTATAAATAATGTGTCATTAGTACTACCTGCAACACCCTTGTTGGGTGCCATGAAATATAACTTAATAGGTGCCTTTGATTCCAAGAAACCACCAGAGAACTTTTCTGCTGAATATGATGTTATGAAACCATTTTCAAACCCGAACTCAACTACTGGAAGCTTGGTTTATACACTTAACTTTAACACTACTATTGATGTGATACTTCAAAATGCAAATGCATTAGCAGCAAATGTGAGTGAGATACATCCATGGCATTTGCATGGGCATGATTTTTGGGTGTTGGGATATGGAGAAGGGAGGTTTAAAGATGGAGATGAGAAGAAGTTCAACTTGAAGAATCCTCCATTGAGAAATACTGCTGTGATATTTCCATTTGGGTGGACAGCATTAAGATTTGTTGCAGATAATCCAGGTGTTTGGGCATTTCACTGTCATATTGAGCCTCATTTGCATATGGGGATGGGGGTTGTTTTTGCTGAAGGTGTCAATCGTGTTGGTAAGATTCCTGACGAAGCTCTCACTTGTGGCGCGACTGCTAAGATGCTCATGACCAAGAAAAACTAACTACAACACTAATTAGATTTAGTGAAGGAGCGTTTTACAAGATTGTTGTGATGATTCTTACATATAAGATAGGCTAATGATTGCGATAGTCGATACTTCACTCTATACTAAAAGTAGAATGCCGTTATCACTTGGTACAATGTAATAATCATCAGCCTTGAAATATGAAGATGTATGATGTCTCGCCAGCTACAAATGTGACATTTCGTTTTGTTCCATATTCGTAAAAAGAAATATAAGAACGAGTAACAAATGAACCAATAAAAGAATTAATAACAACATCAAAAGAAATAAATTAAACCATGTGGGTCATATTCAACGATTAAAGACAAAACAATAAAAGAATTTCATTTTGTTCGCCATCTTTATATTAATATACGGACCATTTGTGCAACAAGTTTGGAACTTGGGGGATTATTATTGCACCAACGCAAACTTTAAGGACCAACTCCTGACTTCGCCAAATTCGGAGGACTGTTTATGCAATTATCTCGGTATTCCTTGTTTGTTTCGCTATGGTAGTGGTCCTTGTTTGCGTACCCTTTGTTTTCTGATGTTTAAGAAAGCTATTTGATGTTCAGTTGGAGGAGTTGTGATGCTATGTCAGTAACTGAAATAGCTAGAATTATGGTAAAAATTGAAGAAGAGAGTTTGCTCTGTAACTTTCAAACTAATGAAGCTTGTATTTGTCTGTTTGTAGTCTTTGTATGACAGATGGAAATGTTTGTTTCATCTGGTTCAGCCAATTGTTTTGTCGTGGTTGCCAATCCTCGATGGCCGAGAGGCTAAGCAGTACGTGGTTGTGATTCCAACTTAAGAAGCTTAGGAATGGGCTCGAGCTGGCCTCATTGTGAGTTATCTGATAATTTCTCTTCCATACATTCTGTTTTTTGTGCTTTGCAGATATGAAAATGATCCGGAGTTATTGGCTATGACAAATCTCGTAGCAGCATATCAACGGAATGAAATATTGGAGTTTGAGAAAATTCTGAAGGTTCCATGTCCAATTATAGGCATATCATATTATTATTGCTCTCGCTCTAGATACTTTAAATCATACTGACCTTCTGAAAAATGTCAGAAACAGGTGTTGCTGAAGCTTGAAACGCATCAAGCCTTACACAAGAATCCGCATTCCTTTTATATCAAAGGTGATAAACGCAGTGTATACTTGTGTATTGTCTTTCTGTCTTGCAGTGATTACTTATCTTGCTTACAAGTCCTTAATTTAGTGAACTCCCTCAATGATTGTCAGTATTTGCCTGTTGATATTCGGCTATGATGCGTTGTTGGATTCATTGTTCCTAATTAACTTCTGTCATTTCCAGGAACTTGACGTACCTGGAGAAGATGTCGAGGGCTTGTTAGTTTCTCTTATACTGGATAACCAAATCCAGGGCCATATTGATCAAGTTAACCGGCTGCTAGAGCACAGTGACACGAACATGTACTTGATACATTCATCCGGTTTGCTGAACTATTTATTTCACCTCAAATTTATCCATTCAGGTCGACGGGTATGAAAAAATATGTTGCCACAGATAAATGGCACACACATACAGCTAAAATCACTATATCAAACTGTCTACAGTCGTTTGTGTTGAGCTCAAATTCATGATGCACAGTGGATGTACTGGTGTCGTTTATGCAGAACCTATCACACGACGTGCCTATTACACTCGTGCCATGTCGTGTAATGCTTTTGTTTGTGTGGTGGCGGAAATGGTGGTGGTTGGGGTGGTCCATCCATTGAGTTGATTCACATAAATTTTTGATGGGACGATTGGTTGGGAAACAATATACTTTTCCACCAAATTGATGTCACCGAATCAAATACGGAGCAAACAACAACCACATCTATCTGTACATGTTACCATGAATATTATTGAGGTTCAACAACTTGTAGGCTGATTTGTTTCTATTTTGTTTCCTAATCGAAAGGACACTTTTTGGGCACCTCTGTGTATTTTCCATGGGTTAGGTACCATTTTCCATTTGTAACCACACATACAAAACAAAGATTTATCCGTGATGCCGTATTCATATTCGATTTTAAAGAAGTTTTTCGTCGCTTGTCGAAATTAACATGATCCTCCTCCTTTCCGGATTTCGGACCACTAATTTTATACAAAGTAACACAACCGTTAATGACCGGAAACATCACTTACTTTTCATCAATATTATCAGTTGATCACTTACTTTTTAGAGGGTCTCGGTTGATCACTCATTTTTTTAAAAATGTCTCATTTGGTCCGTCTGCCACTTTTCCAGCAGGTCAACTACTGGTCAACACACGCGACACCCATGTGCGACTTTAGTAAGGATATTTATGTCTTTAATTGCCTTAGAGAAGAGATTGCGAAAATGATGTTTAGCTCGACAAAAACCCATATTATTAATCAATGCTTTTGAATAGCTTTTAATTGTCTTTGTACTCCACTAGCATTGAGTTCCACATTTTAGGAAGATATGACAGAGACAGAGACAGAGGTACCTTCTTAGGATTTTGAACGTCATGCATGAACCTCTATTGCAGTATGTATTTCTTTATATATTAATTAACGATGAGAATTACAATTAACTATCAAATATAACGATTGAAGGATAAAAATAATATTGTAGCAGAGATAAATATGAAATAGTTTGAAAATATATACTACAAATGTAACAGAGATAAATATGTAATAAATATGCTTTTAGTGAAGATTAAACTCGAGACCTTTCGGTTCCCAATAGCCATCGATATTTTGTGTAATCATAAGTTAAAAACGATCGAGGAAGATGAAAAATGAGATTTGTCTATTGATGTTGTCGCTATTCAATAATTCTGTTGAGTTTGTATCATGAATACTGTGGTCTGTGGCCACTTCTAGGCTCTAGCCCACAGCATGCATTTAGATTGCTTCAGTCCAAAACTAAGCCACCCCCATTAGCCATTACATCCACACGACGAAATAAGTTGTTTGGAGCATTCGTCGAATCACAGGAATCCGGATTCATATTGTTTTTTTTTTTTTTTGTAAATTAGCGGTGAGGTGAGTTTCGAACCCAGAACCTTCTCGTCACCAATCTTTTTCACTAGGCTATTCGATTAACTTCGGACTCGTATTGTTAACTTACAACATCTTGTATCAATATATAAAATTTTAAGTCAAATCTCATATCACCAAGAGTTTTATCATCGAATTTTTGGACTATCAACATGTTATCATGAGTCGACTCATTTGTTAAGACCACTTACAAACTTTACAATTGAGGTCCAACTGGATCATGTTACACATGCGAGAGAATATTATGGGTTCCAATCTCATATTGTTCAAATGAATATGAGATGATTGTGTCTAATGTCTCGTCCAAAGATGCGGTCTCATATAAAAAATGTTAATACTTATATATTCAAAAATTATATTATTTGTTCCTTAATTTTCGGTTATTACTTCCTGTGTTTCAATAATTTGATTGTTTGAGCAAAAGAAATGAAAAATTTTAGTATTATACCCTCAAAAAGTAAAAAGTATTTTGAAATACTACTAATCTATTGAAGTCTCTAAGTTATAAGAAAATAAACTAAAAATCTCATTGAAACTATAAACAATCAAATATTTTTAAAAAATAATAGAATTTAAACAATCAAATAATTTGAAACAAACAATACATTACTTATCGTATATAAAATTCATTGAATATTTTATTCTAAAAAATTGATTCCTCAATCTACATTACCCACCCACCCTACCCCACACCTAATATCTACATATAACCGAACACGTGGACTAGATTCTTCTTACCAAGAAACAGAATTCAGCATTCTGCAATTTCATCATTAGTCTTATAACATGGAGTACGATGTAATACTTACTACTACTACCCACTAAATTCATTTTCCCATAATTTATGTCCGAAATAAATACAAGAATAATAATTGAACCAAAATATTATTTTGTGAACCCAACCAACTATTCTGATTGAGCTGAAATCCAAGACTGCTGCTTTGTGGGTATAGTTGATCATAAAATTCATGACCATAAATTTTCTTGAATTTTTTTTCTTTAGTTCTGCATAATTTGATCAATCTTTAAAAGGGTCATCTCAAAAATTCAATCTTGTTTTGCTAATCAATCTTTCAAGCATTTCTTGACCCCATTACAACTTGAAAAGACGTTTTCATCATAATTAGCCTTATCTTGTTTATCCTACAGCACAGATTGGCTCCATTCATCACAATATCTCTTCATCTTTTGTTGTTTGGAGGTACATATATATATATGTATGTTTTATTGTTGATAGAAATAAATATGTATTGTACCAGTCTGCATCTATAGCACATGTGTGCATGTGGTTTTATATGATAATAAAGTTGTGTTTTGCAAAATTTATGTTCTTCTTGAACTTTAACTTCTATAGTATTTTTTCTATTTCTGTTTTCTGTCACTTTTTTGCTCGTATCTTCTAGAAAAATAACTTCAGTTTAAATTGCTGCAAGACTGCTTGTATATTTCTTGTGTTAATCGAGTAGTCTAGTGCAAAAGCTATTCCTAGTGAATAGAAGTGACTGGTTCGAAACTCGCTCGTCGCTAAATTACAAAAAAAAAAAAAAGGATGCTGGTATATTTCTTGATAAGTTTATGAACAAAGGGTTTGCTTGTTACAGTGTTTTGTGATGATTTGTTGTCTGCAACTGAATAACAATTCAGCTTTAATTAAGGTGAGTTTGGTTGTTTAAGTTGTTAGATAATTTATGAGGTGAACTGTTGATTAAGTTGATTGATTGAAAAGGCGTATGTTTGAAGGTGGTAATCAGTTACTTCTTTCATTTTCAGTGTCATTATTGCCTCTTTGATTAGTTGCTCAAATCATTTTCAGTGTCATTGATGTCTTTTTCACTGTTTGAATCTTCACTTGCAAAAAGTCATGTTTGAATCATGATACATAATACATCGTACTTGTAATCGTGTCTCCCCCTTCCCCTCCCTGTCTGTTCTTCATAGAAATTCGATTGCATGTAAGTTAAAATTTCCTCTAATTCATCTGTGTTTATTGAAGTCCTCACGGAATTCTAACTGATCACATCATGAGAAAATAATCTGTCATATTCATGTGACAGCAGTGTTAATAAGATTTAGAGTATGCATAGTTGAATAATTGAATTGATTTCTTTTTTATGTTTGAGGAATAATGATTACCTTGAGTGTCATAAGTACTAATCTATGATATGTTGGCAGAAAGGAACTTGCTAGAGGGATCAGTGTAGAACTGGGGGTCGGCAGCTTGATAACAATGAATCAGGCGAAGATTAAGAGGACAATCGGTAAATATGAGATTGGGAGGACAATTGGTGAAGGAACATTCGCAAAAGTGAAATTCGCTAAGAATTCTGAAACTCAGGAACCTGTAGCTCTCAAAATTATGGACAAAGATAAGGTTCTGAAGAACAAAATGGCAGAACAGGTGGCACAACAGACCTATATCTTGTTACTTTTCTTTTACAAAGTTTTTCTTTGCTTGTAACAATGCAAAAAATGCAGTTGTCTCTTATACCGTGTTGATTCTCGGGTAAATAAAATATTAGAGGTGTAATGTCTCTATGTGGTCTCTGATCTCTCTTTTTACTTCGACAGATAAAGCGAGAGATAGCAACAATGAAGTTAATTAAACATCCAAATGTCGTGAGGTTATATGAGGTTGGTCTCTATCTCTGCATGTGTGTCTCCATGTACGTATCTATCTGTGCATGTCAACTATTTCAGACATATCTTCGTACACAGTAGAATATACTCTTGCCTGAGGTTGATGAGAATTCGATTTATCATACAAAGCAGTGTCAAACTTGTAAAAATGAGTCAGGAAGGAAATAAAGCTTGATGCGTTGGTGCTATGTGCTTAACATATTTAAGGACAAGTGTGGAGTAATATTTCATGAACACTTAAGAAGTTGTCACCGTCTTGGGAAGTCAATATGTTTCATATAGTGATACATGCTTCTTGCTACGACCATGTGGTCTTGTTTCCCTGTAAGACCCTGCAATTACAATGACAGTTTTGTAGTTGGAGATCATTGGTCATAATAAGAACGTCAACTTCAGTAATAATATTTTGCATTAAGGGGAATCTTCTGTCATGTGCAGGTGATGGCAAGCAAGACAAAAATATTTATTGTTTTGGAGTTTGTTACCGGTGGAGAGCTCTTCGACAAAATTGTATGGTTGAGCAACTCTTTACTCACTCTAAAAAAGAGAACTATTAATTTCCCAGCTTAAACATGTTAAGAAGATGCGCCCATGTCATTTTGTTTTATTTTGTGTTGTGCTAACCAGATGCGTGGACTATATAGGTAAATCATGGGAGGATGAAAGAAGACGAGGCAAGAAAATATTTTCAGCAACTTATTAATGCAGTTGATTATTGCCATAGCAGGGGAGCCTACCATAGAGATCTTAAGGTATACAGTCCCGATTTTATTAACTTCTGATTTCTGGATGCAACCCTTTTATTTTTCTGTCTTTACTTAAAAGGCCTTAGTTCCTAATTTTCTTTGCAGCCAGAAAATCTACTATTAGATGCTTGTGGGAACCTCAAAGTGTCTGATTTCGGGTTGAGTGCTCTATCTCAGCAAGTCAGGGTAAACAAGTTTACTAATAAGTACTGTTTCATTTTGATGTAGCCGTTGTCTCTCATTATTGCAACAGTGTATTCCCTTTTTCCCGGTCATGATCTACTACAAGATCAATGTGCTAAATTGACATGTCAAGTTATATTTTTGTGAGAATATTAGTCATATATATATTCAAGTTATTCACTTTGTGTTTAGATCTGGTAATATCATTGATTGCTGACACCGATATTAAATTCTTTGAACAAGTTATTTTTATGAGAGCTGTAACTACCATATTTGTCTGCCATGGCTTAAGTTACTCAAGTGCTATAACTACGATAAACTGATCTTATTGGAGATTGTTACAGGATGATGGTTTACTTCATACGGCCTGTGGAACTCCAAATTATGTGGCTCCTGAGGTTCAGATACTTGCTAGTTAATTATACTTGTACACCGTTTTACTCTGCTTTCTTACCGTCAATTGTATGCTTAGGTCCTAAACGATCGAGGATATGACGGGGCATCTGCTGACTTGTGGTCATGTGGAGTCATACTTTTCGTATTGCTTGCAGGGTACTTGCCTTTTGATGATTCTAACCTTATGAATCTATATAAAAAAGTGAGCCCTTCTGTCCATACCTATTTTATGTTCAATTTCTATATTTTGTCATCATGGTACTTCGATTGAGTTGTCTTTTGGATATGCAGATCTCTAGCGCTGAGTTCACTTGCCCACCTTGGCTCTCATTCAGCGCTATGAAGTTAATCGTTCGAATATTAGATCCTAACCCTATGACTGTAAGCTCATTTCTTTAAATTGGATGTGTACACTTTTCGTAAGGATCTGATTGTCTGATAATCTCCCTTTGGAACCAATTCCTATAATTTGAGCTGATGGCATGCAGTCCATGAAACGAGAGTTTGGCATCATAAAATCTATCCACATGAACACACAATCAAGAACACCTGTCCATTCTTTTGTAACATGAATGACTTATGATGACCATATAGAAACGAGGTTGTTACAGGAGAATGTCTATTTCTGGCGAAACTCATTACTTTTATCTTAGTATATCTCAATAACATTTAAGAAGACAACAAGTTTCATCAGTTTGAGTTCGAAATTGTTTAGCCTTGACAACCTTTCCTGTTTATCAGTTCCAGATGTAGCACGAAGAAATTTTTTTATGAGCATAGTCATTGAATTAGTGTTTCTTGTTTTTTGTTTGCATTCCTCACCAGTCATTTCTTTTATTTTAGAGGATTACAATTCCTGAAATTTTAGAGGATGAGTGGTTTAGGAAAAAATATAAGCCACCTGTGTTTTGTGAGAAAGAAGATACAAATTTGGACGACGTGGAAGCCGCTTTCATGGACTCTGAAGTAAGTATGCCAATCATATCTGTAAGTTGATGTTTCTGAGTTTCTCTTAAAGGAATATGGCGGTTGATTCATAAATTGTCTTCTTTGGGCTGCATCAGGAACACCATGTTACAGAGAGGCAAGAAAAGAAGCCTGTAGCCATGAATGCATTTGAGTTGATTTCCATGTCCAGGGGACTTAACCTGGAGAACCTTATCGATGAGCAGGTTAAAACTGAAAAGACACATTTCCCAAATTTGTACAAGTTAGAGCGTACACTAATTAGCTGTAATTGACAGAATTATCTAAAGAAGTGTGTCTTAGAACTGATTCATTTCTTACAGCACTCCTATATCCTATCAATTCTATGAGTTTAACTTAAACATGTCGAAAATGTGTTGATTTGTTTTGTTTGTTTCTGTGAACTCATCGTGCCAGGAATTCAAAAGGGAAACGAGGTTCACATCCAAATGCCCAGCTAATGATATTATTAACAAGATAGAAGAAGCTGCAAGGCCGCTTGGTTTTGATGTACACACCAACAACTACAAGGTACTGAGGTAGTATCAATTTTGTCATGTTAATCAATTGTCACGTGCACTCACTTGAATCATACTTCACTTATTTCTACTTCCCTCAGATGAGGCTTGAAAATGTGAAAGCTGGGAGAAAGGGAAACCTTAACGTGGCTACCCAGGTATGAAAAATGTCTAAGATGTTGCTTTGGTTTTTGATGGATGTCAGTTCCAAAATCTCCCTCTCTAATTAATATGTTATGTGTGGTTCGTTATTGTGTTAGGTATTTCAAGTCGGCCCTTCACTTCATGTGGTTGAGGTGCGAAAATCAAAAGGCGACACTTTGGAGTTTCATAAGGTATTTCTCAAATATCTTCATCAAAATAGCATTGTAAAGAAGGTGTAGTTAGGCTCACGTGTTCAACTGCCATTATAAATCCTATCTTACTGGATTGTCTTCATCGATATCTCGTCTCTTTTGGACACTTACAATCTCGAACGCCATCCAGTTATGCAAGCTGATATATCTGAGATAACTCTGTCTTAACCCATCAACTCTGTAAATTTGATCAACAAGTAAAAGGATACCTGCGCGCTTTTATTTTCACGAAACAATTTCATAGGAGGTCCTGAGTTGGTTATTCCACAAGGCTCCCAGCACTTACCTCTTCATGATTATACTTGAAATGTTTCTCCTGTTCTCCGTTTTTAACCATTTGCCTCTAGAAACAGTTAACTTTCATTCTCGAGTCTTTGGATACATAAGTTACATAGTATTAATTATTGTATATGGATGGCCCGAAACTCTATTTCACCATCAAGCTGTCTGATTTTCACTTGATTGTCTGCTTTTTGTCTATGACTTTTAGTTTTACAAAAACTTGTCAACCTCCCTGGAAGATGTGGTATGGAAGACTGAGGAAGATATGAAACAAATGGAGTAGATGATCTAAGGCTGACACTTATCAGAGACGCAGCAGGAGCGCCTCCCACCAATCTGCCTACAGCGCATTTCTGCTTATTCTATTGTCGAAAATCCTTTTCCTCCCCTAGGAAATTTCTAAGTGAGAAGGATCCACCAAAAAATGGGTAGGGAGTCTCTTTGAATGGTAGGATAACTAGTCTCGTCAACATTTGTAAGAATAAATTGAACGGATGAACTAATCATGTTCGAATTTTGTTCAGTGTTGTTGGGATACTGAGATTATTGTGATTGAAGTGTTGATCAATTAGTATCAAATGTCTTTATTAAAGAGAACAAAAATTGCAGTACAAGCAGCTTACTGCAGAAGAATGATCTTATTACAGCAAACTTTACACTATTGTAGAAGATGCACTGTGGTCTCAGAATTATCGCAACTGTATTTACAAGAATGAGGGTATAAAATATGGTTATAAATATGTACATAGATTTCACCCGATGATTCTGTTATAAGGTATCCACGGAAAGTACCCTCCGCGGCTTGCGAATGTTACTTGTTTTCTCACCCTGGCTCGATCTAGTGTGTGGCACCATCTTCTGTGCATTTAGTGTCTGAAGCTCTTCCAATGTGGTGAGGACTTCTGACATGGCAGGTCTACTCTTGGGATCTAAGTCAAGGCACTGCAATGCAAGTGCAGCAAGGGATATCGCAGCCTTCCTCGAGTATTGACCCCCTAACCTTGTATCCATGATTCTCATCATTCTTCTGTTGTCACTAAGGAAAGGCTTTGCCCACTCCACAAGAGTGTCATATGCAGCACCTGCAGAGCCATCTCCCAGTGCACGTTTACCAGACATCAGTTCCAACAACACGACCCCAAAGCTGTAAACATCACTCTTCGGAGTTAACCTACCTGAGACACAACACAATTCACTCAGAAAAATGCAGGGTAGATACATCCTTTAGAAATGCTGAAGAGGGTTTTAAGAGGAATATACCTAATGCAATATATTCGGGTGCAGCATAACCCGGTGTACCTATAATTATTGTTGAAACATGAGTGTTGTCTTCATCTGGGCCATCTCTTGCTAAGCCAAAATCTGAAAGCTTTGCATTGAAGTCCTGACATATATAGTTTTGAGAGAATATGTTAGATTGGTATATCTAAGCATCAACGACACCTGAGAAAAGGGTATATGGGAGAAGCTGGTATATGTCTATTTTGTTCTTACCGAATCAAGTAGTATGTTGGAGGACTTGAGATCGCGATAGATCACATTGCGACCAAGACTATGCAAGAATGATAATCCTCGAGCAACGTCAAGAGCAATGTGTATCCTGGTAGCCCAACTGAGAAGCTGACCTCTTCCTGTTAAAGTTCCACAAATAAAAGCGAAGTAAGAAATGAGCACAACTTCAAATTGCAGGAGACTAAAATTTCTATTGCTAAAACTGCTGCCAATATATTTTCTCACGTTTGAACAGATGATTTTCCAGACACCCTTTTGGCATGAACTCGTAGACCAGCAGCCTGTGTTCTGATTCAGAGCAATACCCTATGAGCTTCACCAGATTCTCATGGTGCAGCTGACTCAAGTAGTTGACCTCTGCCTGCAGAAAATAACGAGCATTGTAGCGTTGATCACAAGAAATATCATCGAATTGCTCTGGTGATAAACGAAACACCCACGAGAAATTCAACAAATGATATGATCATATGAAGATACTATACCAGCCATTCCCTGTGTCCTTGAAAGCCTTCACTCTTGAGCTTCTTAACAGCTACGACTGTCCCCGTCCCCGGTTTAGCAGCAGTAAGGGTCTTTTCATCAATCCATCCCTTGAAAACATACCCAAATCCCCCCTCTCCAAGAATACTATCTGATCGAAAGTTTCTGGTCGCGTTCTTTAGATCATTGAAAGTAAATACCTTAAGATGACATCTAGAGGCAGATAAATCAACTTTTGATGAGTCTTGTTTCAAATTTCCAGAAGTAGCTAATACTGCAGAATCTGCAGAAAATATCATAATCCATAAGTCACATCAAATCAAAAGTTCGTGAAACATCGAATTGTCCTAGTGGTTTTAGAATCGTGGTTCGATGAACTCGAATCATAAAATTCCAACAACTTCTTAAGGAGAAGAAACACAAGTGATCGTTGATAAATTCATACCATTAAATTGGCTAGAAGAAACATGAGCAAGTTTAGAAGATGTCCCTAAGCATAAACCCATCCACACAATAATATGTTCTAGTTTCAATAAATCAATATAACCAATGAGCTTGATGAGGATCCTTTTTATATGTATACAAAGTGTAATTAATACAGGCTGTGACATCATATACTACATTTATTAAGATTGAGTCTTTGGTCAAGGATAAGCAAAGTCAAAGATCTTCCTCGAAAGTGTGATCACATTAAAGATTAGTTATAAATATTTGTCATTTCGATTTATTTTAACTGACATTTTTATTACACGACATGTATATTTATTTCTTTGATTCTAAATAATGATATAGGTGTTCACACCTCAATTCTTTTTATACGTTTTATAGATATTCCCTTCATCCCTAAAAGAATTGGTACATTTTGACTTTTATGATCAACAAAATATGATTTGAAACATAAATATTTCTCATTTTACATGCGAAAAAATTATAAAAGGTTGATATTTCAAAAATATATATTAAAACGAATCTAACAAAATCTCACGTGACTATATTATTTCTCGTTGTTTAGTGAGAATTATTGATCAAATTTTTAAAGTTTGATCACAAAAATCAAAATATATCATCATTTAGGGACGGAGGGAGTATTATTTTTATAGCACCTAATCACCTATCCCAAAATTGACTAAAGCACCGGACAATCCCACAGAGTATTTGCTGAAACACTCGAAAGTCTCACAGAATAATTGTTAAAAACAGTCGAAACATCAATTAAAATCTCACATAATATGTTGAATAATTGTAAAAGCTAGATCAGGTGACACTAAATTATACTTTAAAAAAAAAAAGGGTTGTCCTTTGATTTTATTAATACGAAAAATCCATTACAATCATCAAAGATCAATACAATCCGTAAACTCGTAAATTCAAGGAAAGAGGCGACTAGCATCAAACTAGTGAGAGAAATCATCTCTCTAACCACTTTCTAGAGATGTCAGCATGCTTGCCACTGAGACAAGATGTCTTCACACTAAATTATACTTATAACTGTATAAGTGTTGGATGAAACTTCCCAAGAGAGAATGTGGATTAAAAAATTGAGGGAGAAAAGTGATGGTGGCTGCTACATGTGAAGGGTCCCACAATTTGTATAATTGTCATGCAAATTGGATAGCCATCTATCTACAAATTATGGTAGTAAATTAATGCATTACTTGTTTGACTCATACGTAGATTATTACAATATAGGAAAACTACGTGCGACATCGTCTGAGAATTTGGCCAATTTCAAAATTTAAGAGTCGTGTTTTACTGCGATGCAATTTCTTAGCTTCTTCAGCTACTAAAATCATCCACTTCATCAGCATATTGAGTAGCAAAATAGTCTTACTATATATGACTGTACATTAATTGATGATTTAGTTTTAGATAGTGAAACGAAGTTAAATTATTCCCCCGATAATTACATGGTTACATATTAACATTTGAAAATAGTTTTTTTTTTCTTTTTATAAATTAGCGATGGATTATGACTACAATAGTATTACACATAATAAATACATAAATTCTTAACAGTAGAGTTAGAGTATAATATAAGATAAAGTTATCTCCAACAAAATTCTAATACATAATCTATTACATGAAAAGTTGGGTTGGATATTAAGTCATCAGTGTGGAAAATGAAATTATTCGAAGAAAGTAGACAATTTTTATTTGACGAAGATAGTATATAATATGATGGTAGTTATGGAATAATCATATGCTTTCTAGATTCGAAAGTTGTTAACAGTTCAAAGTACCTTGATTATTTTTGGCAAGCAAGAAGGGAGGTGGAAACTCATTGTAATTGTTTAAATATAGTAGGTGTGAACATGTGATAAAACGATATTTTATGGTAGTGTTCTCATTTTGTGAAGCACCCCCCACCCCACCCCACCCCCCTGACCCCACCCCCCACATGCAATAAAATTAACCAGTTGTGAACATACATGCAATTTAGATTCAAAGAAAGCACGGTTTTTCTTCAATAACAAATACAGTATCAAATTTCACATTACCCTTTAATCTTTATACACTATCAAAATCTGAAATTAGACACTCATCTCCATATGTCAAAAAAATAATCATACCCCAAATTTGCTACTTTAACATGCCCCAATACCAATTTGCTATCCATTGTTATGTACTTTCTTCATCTCTAAATGGTTGGTATATTTTGACTTTCGTTGTTCAAATTTTGCAAAATTTCAAAAATCAAAGTGTATCGATCATTTGGGGATAATGTCCGAAAAATGACACTAACGATCATTTTCCGTATTCAAATTTGACTACTTACCTTTTATATATATACAAAAATACCAATAACTATTCATTTAAAAATCAATTATCCAAAATCAACCAAATCCTCAAATAAAATAAGTATATTTGAGGGGATAATTTTTGTTTCAACATGCCTTCATTTGTTTCCAAATTACTCATAGTTGAATTGCGGCAATTTAAAAAGATAAAGTATATTTGAGGGAATAATGTAAAAATGAAGAAGTGAATATAATTTTAAAAAATAAAAGTATTAAGTGACCATTTTTTAAAAAAAAATAGTGATAGTTATAGAGAGGGCTAAGAGGAAAATAAGCCCTCTACATAAGTACATATGAGTCTACTCTACTATAGTCTATACTCTATTACTCTATAGACTATAGTAGTGTGTATATATTAGCCCAACTACGGATACAAACTATATGTGTAATGGGCTACTCCCACAAAATTAAACTTGACTAGAATATTTTATACCATCTTTTTCATGTAAAAGACAATCGCACTTTATTATTAAAAAAAATTGATTAAAAATTTAAAATATTAACAAATTCAGTGGAAGGTCCTGCGAGATTGATTTTTCTACTTATTTACCTGATTTGCTAGTAAATGGCTAACGAAAAAACGACATAATACCAATTTAAAAAATAGTTTTGTTCGTAAGAAATTTGATATTAATATCACAATATAAAGAAACAAGATACTCCAAAAATGTCTTTTCTACTTGCTTAACATACTGTATTTTCTAGAAAAAGGCTACTGAAAGAACAAGATAATAACAATTCATGTACAAAGTAAAATTACACACTACAGATTTTATTATAAATCAATCAGTATCTACTCTATATATAATTGGGGAAGGGGGGAATTAGAAGTTACATTTACAAAAAAATGAAGCCCCATGTTCTCATATGGCCAATCATGAAGTGACATGTGTTGATATTAAAAAAAACTTCCATTTAACTATTTATCAAGTAACTTAAAATAGTTTATTTTTGTATGTAATACTGATGTATTTATGTTCCTTCAAATTCAGTTTTGAAATTATATATATGATCTTTATATATATATATATTTTTCATATATGTGTTATAAAATTTGTATCAATATCTAATTAGTTATACAAAAAAGAAATTCAGTAAGAAAAATAAGTTTCCACAGGCTGGACTGTGTACAAACGACTAGTTAATATATAATTGTTTTATTATGGCTATTGCGGGAGCAGTGCCGTATCTTTTTTCCTTAATAAACCGTACTATTATTACCCAAAACATGAACCTTAAACCATTAATTTCATAATAACTAGTAACAATATAAATAATAGTACCCATCAAAATAGAAATAGAAATAAAGAACACCAATATTTAAAAGTGATAAATTCCCTCATATTTAATAAGAGATAGTGAGCAATAAACTAAAACTAGTATTAGAGTTTCACCAACAAGGAATATATGATGATCACAAATTCAACTAATTTACAAACCTTAACAATTTAACTTAGGTCTAGGAAAAGGTTAATGATTGATTTGTTTCTGGAACGCTGACAACATCATGGTTTGATAATAACTAATAAAGACTTTTGATATGGTAGCCTAGAGCCCTAGATCAAAGATGTTGTATAGTTTATGTATTAATAAAAAATTTAATAGAAAAATTCATATAAAACCGTAATCGATTTGTAAATATACCGCATAAATATCAATAACTTGACAAGGAGTGGTAACTTGGTGTCATAGTTTGTGTTGGATTTATGTCGTCTATATAATATCCTTAATTAAGTCACAATAAGAAATTTTAAGATTTATCATTATCGAATATATAATAAACAATTTTCAAGTGATTAACAAATAAAACGATTTATATTTAATTTCAAATTAATAAACAATTTTATTAGAAATTTATATCACATGTATGTCATCATGATAAGAAGCTAAAGCTTAATGATATTTTCTTGGCATATATATATTATTCATACCAAGAACCAGACTCATGAACAAATTGAACTAATAATAATATTCGCATTCCGACGTAAACTCATCATATTAAGTTGTTAACCTTTGCAAAGAAACTCCAAAGTTCAAATATTTTCAAGAATGACACAATTAACCCATAAATCGGTAGTAATAATAAACTCTAAAAAGGAAGAAAGAAATAATGAAGTTATCGTATGTCAATTTCGAACATCCACATCTTGACGGCTAGATTCCCTCTCCCTAGGAGGCAGCTCGAAGCGACATAGAGGGCAATTGTGACTTCTCCTTAGCCAATTCGTAATACATTCTTCATGAAACATATGTGAACATGGCATGCATCCAGTTACGGACCCCTCAACAAATTCCTCTAAGCAAACTGAACAACCTGCCCCCTCTTTATTCACCTCATCCTTCTTCATCTTCCTCCTCACCACCATTGATTTTATGGCGGATTCGCTGGCGGGTATCATCCCGGCATCAACGGAATAAGTGGTCAGACTCTCTTGCAGCCTCATCATACACCACATGGATAAAGCATCCCTATCAGGGCAATAGACTTTGTGACAATCTACTTGGACACGAAGCTTACACGGTGTTGGCAGTGATGCATCCACCGTGCCAAGTTGGATGAGGGTAGAATCTATCATATATTCGTCATAATTCGCGGGAATTTCCCAGTTTGATAGCACGTGAACCATATTATATTCAACTTGTGGTTGGTTTAGGAGATAGACACCATATGATTTATTTGTTTGGGTGAAACGAAAGCGTAGAAGGGGGGAGTTTAGGTCGCGTACAATGATCACATGATGATTGGTTTCACAGTAGAATTGTATGTGAGGGTGGGAGAAAGGCGGAGGTATGGGTTCTTCAAGTGGTTGAGGCGTCGGAAAGCTTAACGTCGGGCGAGGAACCGAGATCAAGAAAGATGGATCAATGAATTCCTCCATGTTTAATTGTTATTGCAGAGTGTAAGAAACAAGTTCTTTTGTATGGAAATAATCTGAGATATGTTGAGATGTTTATATAGTGAGGGATGTGAGTGAACATTATATAACCAGTTTAGGAAGTTTATGTAGTTTTGTAGGATTAGGACTTAGGATTACTTGAGATGAAAGGCACAAGGGAATAATTTGTTTTTGTTTAGGATTCTTAAAAGGAATTGGAAAAGGAGTTTTTTTTTTAGGAAACTTATTTAGGGTCACCATCTGAATCCGGCCCGGCCCGACCCGACCATTTACTTAGTTTGTATCGATAGTTAGGCTAATATATATACACGTGGAAAGTTATCGTTCATTATTTAATCTATTTTCATATCTAATCTCGATTTGCATTTTAAGAGGCAAGTGTAATTGAAGGGATTCTATGCATGCAACCACATAAATTATACGAATATTTTTGTGTGTATAATTCGGAATGGTTACTTCATCAATAATATCGTTCATTAATGTTCATTAATCAACATATACAATTATTTTCAATTTAAAGATGGTACCCATTACTAAAATATATCATTCTAAAATGGTACAACATAAAATGTTCAAAAGAATTGTATCAAAATGATATTATACACCGATATAGTTTGTGTACCAAAATCTGTTAAACAAGTTGGTACAAATTATTTAAAACGAAAAAATAAACTTAGATGATTGACATTGATGAATTTTGTTGACATAATGGCATGTATTACCTAAAATGTACCAAAAGAAGATGAAAATATAATTTAAATGGGTACAATATATATTTTTTATAATTAATGAACGAAAATTTAATGAGCCGTAACTTTCCACGGTATAATTAGCGTAATGTGGATAATTTTTGTGAAGCAAGCAACAAATTCTTGTGATTGTAATTAAGGTATATATTGCCGGTACATTGGAATTATTTGATCTTGTTTATCAAATTATTTGCATGTTCCTATAATCATTCAAATAATTTAAGAAAATATAATTACCACTATTATGTTCCTCCTAATACAATTATGTTTACAATACCAATTCGTGTAGTTTTTTTCTTAAAAGGAATTGGAAAATACCAACGGTACATTCAAAAATAACTAAAACATTATATTTACTATAATGTTTACTATAAAAGATCAATTAAACTCGGTTCGATAAAAAAAAAAAGATCTTAAACTTAATAATTTCAGATCTTGTTGTATTAAGTTTGTTTGTTAACTATTTTTTAAAAATATTGAATAAGAGTTGGTCCAAATCCTTAATATATTTTTTAGCTTAAAAATTTTAACTTAATTTTTTTCTCTTAATCAATTGAGAAGACATAAATTTTAATTTTCCAAATTGATCCCTCACTCGCACGTCTTCTGTATCAATCATTCTCATCTCATGCCTCTTTCTCTCCTCATCTTCTCCAATCCTTCACTTAAATCACCTTTCTCTATATTCTATAAGAAAAAATTCATCTTTCATTAACAAGAACAAGCAAATACAACCAATCACTCAAAAAAGTAAAACCTTTAACGCTTACTATTCATTCCTTTATTCTATTTAAAATTGGTATTGTAAAAATATAATACTCCCTCTGTCCCTAAAAGATTGTCACATTTTGACTTTTGGTGGTCAACAAAACACGATTTAAAACATAAATATATATTATTCTACATGCGAAAAAATTATAAAAAGTTAATATTTCAAAAATATATATTGAGACGAATCTAACAAGGTCCCACAAGACTATATTATTTCTTATCGTTTAATGGGAATTCATGATCAAATTTTATAATGTTTGACTAACAAAAGTCAAAATGTGACAATCTTTTAGGGACGGAGGGAGTAATTTTTATATTTTCAATTTGTTGTATTTCTTCAACCCGAATTACTTCGGTGAATTGTGCTCAAAATTGTCATTTCATGAATTGTGCTCAAAAGTTTTTATCGTTAGTTTCTTCAATGGTTAGTTTTTTTAGTTGTTACTTTTGTGAATTGTGCTCTAAACTGAGATTTGTTGGATGTTGTCATGTTGCTAAATTTTTTTTTTTTATCCATTAGTTTCTTGGCTGACTTGTGCTCAAATTTGCTGAATTGTTACTCTGTGTTGTTATATTTTCTGAATTGTGCTCAAAACTTTTATATCTTTACTTTTCTGAATTGTGCTCAAAATTTGTTGAATTGTTACTTTGCTTTGTTATATTTTCTTTAAGAGATGTTCTCTTAATTTGCTTAATTACAATTTCGTATTTCGGATAAATTACAATGTTTCATCGACTTTGACTACTTTAGATTAATATTTATATTTTATTAAATTTAAAATATTTATTTAATTATATTTATGATTTTAAAAATATTTATAAGTTAATAATAATATTTTAATATAATTTTTAAAAGTTAAAAGTAAGATGTGTGACTAAATTGTTAATTAATTAAGGTTAGGGTGAAATTGTCAATATAACTCAAATTCAGTGTTTTTTATAACTCTTATCAAACAATTATACATATTCAGTATTCAGATTCAGTTAAAGTTCAGTTTCATCGATTCAACATTCAGTCACTTACCATCTTCAAATTTCAATTTTTCAGATTTATCAAACAGGCCATTACTAGACTGCCTCATCTAGTTAAAAGGAAACTGATTGTTATAACATCTTATGAATGAAATTTATATTAAACAAATATATAACCCCAAATTGTAAACTGATTGATTATGTTCTTAGTATGTACCACTATTGATGAAACATTAGATTGCATTAGATTTACATCGTTACATAATATTCGTAATTATTTCCGCAAGTCATTATTGAATTTATTATATCATCTGATCTATCACAATTAACTTAAAATTCTAATCGGACATTATCGAAGGAGGGAGCTCGAAGCGACAGCAGCAGTGACTTCTCCTTAGCCAACTTGTAATACATTCTTCATGAAACATATGTGAACATGGCATGCATCCCGTTACAGACCCCTCGACAAATTCCTCCAAGCAAATCGAACAGCCCGATCCCTCTGTTTCCTCATCCTTCTTCATCTTCTTCCTCGCCACCATTGATTTTATCGCTAATTCGCTAGCGGGTCTCATCCCGTCATCAATGGGATAAGTGGCGTCTATCTGACTCCCTTGTAGCCTCGTCGTAGTAGCCCACAGAGAATAAGCATTCACGTCGGGGCAATAAAATTTGTGACAATCTAGTTCGATATGAAGCTCATAGAATGTTGCCAGTGATGCCTCCAGTATCTGAAGCTGTATGAGGGCAGAATGTATTATATATTCATGATAAGATTGTGGAATTTTCAAGCTTGTTGATAGCACATGAGACAGAATATGGCTAAGTTGCGATTGGTCTCGGAGATGGATAAGATATTGGGTATGTGTTTGGGTGTCATGAAAGAGTTGACGAAGGCCGGGGGAGTTTAGGTGGCTTACATCGACCACATGATGAGTGGTTTCGCATAAAAGTCGAACGCGACGGTTGGGGAGAGGTGGGGATACGGGTACTTGAAGTGGTTGAGGCGTCGAAAAGCTTATCGATGGAGGAGAAACAGAGACCAAGAAAGATGGATCAATGAAGGCCTCCATGTTGATTGTTATTACAGAGCGTATAAAACAAGTTCTTTTGTTGAAAATAATCTGTGATATGTTGAGATGTATGTTTGTTATATAGTGAGCATTAAATATTGAGTTTATGTAGTTATGTAGGATTAGGACTTAGGATTACTTGAGATGAAAGCAGAAAAGGCAATAATTTGTGTTTGGTCAAGATTCTTGCAAGGAAACTTTTTGGAGTTGTAGGAAAAGGAATAGTTCTTTAGGAAACTTATTTAGGCTCACCATCTGACCAGCCCGACCCGTTATTCGCCGTTTTTAATTATTTATAATAAATCGATCATAATTATTAATCATCAAAATGTCTAAGACCGTTACAATTCTTCGTAGAGGTAGGACTCGAATTAAACGAGTCAATAATGATATATTTCAAATTTAAAAAACATCCAACATTGATAGCGTACCAATAGTAGCCTAGTAGGTAACAAAACAATTTTGTAGATAGTTTGGTTGCCTCCTTGAAGCGCTACATTCCAATCACCAACCTGTTAAGTTTAAAATTAAACGATCTTTTTGAAATAAATGAAATATAAAAATACAATTTTTGAGCTATCTTAATACTATTTGTTTACCAGGATACATCGAACTACTAAGGCTACTTTGGCGAATATGAAATCATGTGATGCATCCAACTCAAGTAAAAAATTAGAAATGTATAGTAATTAGTGTTTTATCAAATACCTTTTCGGATAGAAAAGTTTAGTTTCCTCTCACATATGTCATAGTCATTTGTTGAGGGATGTCAGATGTGTATTAGTAGCAGTCTTGTAACGAAGTTGACCAATGAGAACTCGAAATCATAAGCAACTCTCGCAATATTTTAACAAAGTATTATATTTACACAAATATCAATTCACAACGTTGGTCTATTTTCATTCCATTTATCACTAAACTATATCTCACTGGTTTAATGTTCTAATAAAATCACATATACATGTTTCTTTTTGAATATTTTTATGTAAGCAGAGTGACGTATGAGGTTTGAAATTCATATGCCAAAAGACAAACACAAAACTTATAATACAATAATGTAAATGTGATAGTGTTATATTTTGTATAATATAAAATGTTTTGTTGCATTTTATTATATAAATCATATTTTTTTAAATCGATAAAAAGCAAATTATACTCAATACCTAAAAAAAAAAAATTAACCAAAAAAAATCGCAAATACTCCCTCCGTCCCTAAAAGATTGTCACATTTTGATTTTTGTTAGTCAAATATTACAAAATTTGATCATAAATTCTCATTAAACGATAAGAAATAATATAGTCTTGTGGACCTTGTTAGATTCGTCTCAAAATATATTTTTGAAATATTAACTTTTTATAATTTTTCCCCATGTAGAATAATAGATATTTATGTTTTAAATCGTGTTTTGTTGACAACTAAAAGTCAAAATGTGACAATCTTTTAGGGACGGAGGGAGTACTATATTATCGATAACCATCCTTTCTATAATTGTTACCCAGTAGGCAATTATAGGGTAAAGTCAAAATTGAAAAACTGAATTATCAAAAAGTCAAAATTGAAGTCAAAATAGGATACAACTGTACAAGTCAAATCCCCTGCACAAAATCTTGAGCAGTAAGGCAAGTTCATCAAAACCCTGGTATATAATTGTTCTGAATTTGAAGATAAAGATACTAAACCCACAAGACAAGAAAGAAACCAAACATGTCTGCATCTTCTTCTTCATCATGGTCGGCTCATTTGGTGGGAAAATCGGATTCGGAAAAGGAGGAAATGTTGGACAGAATGTTGACTCGATTTGCTCTATGCGATGACTCCAAGCTTCAAGACTTGCTCTCCAAGCTTCTCCCTGTCGTCATCGCCTCCCTCTCCTCCTCCGCCGCTCCCGTCAGAAACAAAGTAACCACAATTACTACTTGTTCATTCTATTTTATTTGAATTAATTTCCAATTTTGTCTAGTTTTGATTTTCGATGATTTTTTATTATCCACGTTGTATGATTTTATATATTCAATGTGGGACGAGTACTCCTTCAATACCCTGGAGCCCGGTTTTTGGGTGATCACGTAGACTATTGAAGTTGGGTTTGATTTTACACTTTCCATCCCTAACGATTGTCCCATTTTGAATGGGAAATGTGATTGTATATGTTGTATTCTGTGTATTTTGATGTCTCACGGTGTCAAAAGGTTTTACGTTCTTTGGCTCGGCATGTAATGGAATACATCATAATGGCTCATTACAAAATCTGCGCTTCTTATAAATTGTGAAGTAATTAATAGTGTTTACACTTCACTCTCAGGTCAATAGTCTGTTTTTGTGTAATTGTATGACGAATTAGCTTGGGGTACTGGTGATTGTGATGGTTAGTTTAAATAGTAGATGTATAATAGCAGAAATGAATTGAACTCTATGATAGGAATCGACTGTGGATTTTCAGATTTTGATGCATGTTCATATCAATGCTGTTGAATGGTGGTAGTCTCCGACTTTGAGACCCATTTTTAATGGAATAGCATGAGGTGGAACAAATATGATGTAAATTTCTTGAGAGAAACTTTGAAATCAATTATAGGACAGAATTGAGGCAGAAGTCTTGAGTTCGTTCATTCTTAACATTGAGTTCTTTATGTTCATTGATGTGTATGCACATGAATTGTTATTCAATAGTTGTATCTCATCCATTTAGTGTTTCATTTTTTCGCTATTTTAAGAGTCTCATGAAGTAGTATAATGCTAGGTGATTGAAATATTAAGTCATGTGAACAAGAGAGTGAAACATCAGCCACAGATTGGTTTGCCGTTGCTGGAATTATGGAAATTATATGTTGAATCTAGCGCTACTCCCATGGTCAGAAACTTCTGTATTGTGTACATCGAAATGGCTATTGATCGTGTACCTATGGAGGTATGGTGCAGTTCCATTTCTCTATTCTTATGATTATATCTTATTCATGTTGGAATTTGGGACAAATGTGAAATGTCAATGGGATCAGTGGAGAATAAAGCTTGGTATCTTATTTCAGGAGCAGGAAAATATCTCACCCATGCTTTTGTCAGGCATCTCGAAGCTTCCAGCTCAACATCAAGATATTTTGTTGAGAATCATCATCAAGGTTTTTGTTTTTCCTTTTCCATTTTGCATATCAGAAAGTTGTTGTTTTGCTTGTAAAATTAGTGATCTCGCTATTCAGCTTCATTTCGGTTATGCATGAACGTTTGTTGTATGCCTTAAACCGACTGTTCTGGCTTTTTTTTCTTTCTTTCTGTTTTAGGTGATTAGTGAACGCCACTCTTCTCAAGTCACTGATGAAGTGGGTGAAAAATACAAAGGAGGTTGTGATTCTCAGGATATTGCAATATTTAATGACTTTTGCCTTCAAACTCTTTTGTATCAACCGACATCACAGAGGTTGGTGTATGAAGATATTTGATTAATTTCTTTGTTATTGGAGTATGAACTGTATGGTAAATACTGATTTTTTTTTCTTCTTTCCAAAGTGGGGGTAGCTCAGCTGGACTTTCAATTTTGCAGCGTGACCGTGTTACTGCTAAACAACCATTAAGCTACGATGTTGTCACACGTAGAAAGGTATGGTTTATGGGAGACCCATTTGGTATATGATGTGACAAATTTAATTGAGAGTACCTCTTCCTTGATTATACTTAACTGTATAGATTTCCAATTGGATGTTCATATGGGCAGGGTGCCTTGTTTTAAACAATGTTAGTTATCAACTCATTACTTGGGGACTTGTCTACAAGCAAATGGTTTTAATTCTTGAAATTTCATGCATAGAGGTGATGGGAGAGAGTATGATAGCTCATATTATTGTAGTAATTTGACTGATCCATTTTTATATGTAGTTAGGGATATTGAAAATCATTGAGGTGATGCAGCAGCCTCTGGAAGTTATATATCCTCTTTATGTTGCTGCTGCTGCTGACAGGTATTTCTGCCTTCTCATATTAGATTTTAGTGTATAAGGCTCTGTTCTCTTTTTGGGAGAACAGCTATAGCTTAATAGAAAGCCTCACACAGAGGAGACCTGAAGATGGATCTTTTTCTGTCATAAGCAAATCTGTAAATATAATTACCTTTTCAGTTCTCTTCTTGAAATGCACATTTCATATTAATTGTGGTTTTTTTTTTCTTTCTCTTTCCTATTATACAAAGTCAAGAATCTGTGGTTAAAAGAGGAGAAGAGCTCATGAAGAGGAATTCATCTGGTGTGAATTTTGATGATCCGAACCTGATCAGCCGACTTTTTTTGCTATTTAATGGTATAATTACAAGCAGTTGCATGAGAGATTCCCATACAATGGCATAAAGTGGTTACCGAACATGCATATCTATATTACGTTACATGATACTTCCTTACTTCCAAGATGTATTTTTCTATGCGCGCACTTGCTAATAGTTTTTTTTTTCTTATAATTATTATATTCACATGATATCGTCTCATTAATGAACTAAAGTTATGAAAGGTCTTAATAGTATTGATGAGCGTGTGCCACATTGGTAGATGAAGACCTTATGGGTGAATTAAGAAGGCTCTGACTACTCCCCTGTGGCCAATTGATTTTATGGTCGAATCCCATAAATTCTTAGCATGGTATTGTCGTCTACTCGTTGGTAAGGGCGTAAGGCCACGTGCAACCCCGTTGGATGTAATCCATGTTTACTAGGTTTCATGTGTCGGAGGGTATTTAGGAGCATTATCCTGGGTAGAGTATGTGTTATGAACTTCCTGGTGAATTAGTAAGGTTCCAGGCTACTTCCAAGTTTTAGTTTTGAGGTCGATTTCTTTAGATTCTTAAGTCTTAACATGTAACAATAACTCTGTAGAAGCAAATGTTTAGTTCACTGCATGACTTCTAGTGAAATCAAAATATTGTCAATTTAAATAAAAGAAGGGCAATTAAAATTCTATAACTAGCGTAATTCTGGACCCCCAGTGCAGCAAGAGTATGCAAAGTGGATGTATGATGCTTAACAGATAGAAGTATGTGAAGGCTAAGAGATCTCATGACTATTCCTTTTGTTGGATTTGATCTTCTCTAGAAATCTTAATAAACTGCAACTTTTTTTTGTACGTTAGTTCTCCATCAAACGTTCTGTCCTTTATCGTTTATTTTGCTTGTTTATAACAAGAATAAACTTTTGTCCTCCTATTGAGTGATTGCTTCTTTCTTGGAATTAATTCATTGAATTAACATTTGGACACTCAATGGAACTTCAGGTACAGTAGGAACTGAAACTGTTGCTCCAGAAGCTAGAGTCAGCCCTGGCAATCCCTCATTGAAGGCAAAGCTGTTATCTATATTCTGTCGTTCGATCACAGCAGCTAACAGTTTCCCGTCAACTTTGCAATGCATTTTTGGATGCATATATGGTATAGATTAGAACACAGTATATTAAAACTTAATAGCTTTGTGTTAAGACTTTCTTACAAATATGGAGTTCAAATGGTTTAGTTATGCTCATTTCTGATTTACATGAATATATTCGTTGCCAGAGTTCGTTAAGAGTTAACTTAGGTGGATTTTTTCTAAGTCTATGGTTCCTGTTTTAAATATATAGACTACCAAGCAGTTAGTCTTTTTTATTTTCATTTTGTCTGTTGAGCTTGCTAATGAATTTCTATTTTCGCCTAAATATGCTGGCCACTTACAATTAATTTTTCACATTTTGAAGGAGTTGATACAACTGCAAGGTTAAAACAGTTAGGAATGGAGTTCAGTGTCTGGGTATTTAAACATGTAAGTAGGTTTAATGTTGTGGATACAGTTTTACAATGACTGAGCAATTAGAAACTTAATATACAGGTGTCACCTCTTCGTATATTTTAAGTAGCAAATAATACAGTTTTCTTTATGAATTTCTCATCTGCATATATGAATACGAAGGGATTATTTCTGGAACTAAATTAACTTCTTCGTATAGTCATATTACTACTTCATCTAGCTTTTCTTCTACTTTACTCATTTGGGATAAGTGAAGCAACCATTTCATGACATATCTTGCTTCAGTTACATTCATTAGCTGATAAGTGATAACGTCGGTAACTCTGCTGGTAGTCTCTAACTTAGGTGAGGGAAGAAATTTGTTTCAATCAGAGGGCTCTGCAATAGATCAAAGGTTCTATAAAGGAGATGTTACTGGAAAAGCTTTCGCAAAACTATTAACTGCTTACAGTG
This sequence comes from Echium plantagineum, assembly GCA_003412495.2. Taxonomy (NCBI): domain Eukaryota; kingdom Viridiplantae; phylum Streptophyta; class Magnoliopsida; order Boraginales; family Boraginaceae; genus Echium; species Echium plantagineum. Next base: position 1,105,188 of record CM016561.1, read on the forward strand.
AACCTTTGACTTGATATTCTTTATTTTATAATTTTTCTACAGTAACATACTCCTTATTGATGCAGTGATGCGAAAAATTCCATTACTATTCTGGAACTTAATATTTTTGGATTATTGTCCTAGATATAAGTGGGTACTGTTACTAGATGAATATATTAAGACGCATCGAGAGGCGTAAGTTCATGATTAGCAGAAGCTTGAATCATCTCCTATTATTTCTACTTCAAACAGACGAGCCTAAGAATATAAGATAGCATGTTCTTTATTTTATTATTATTATTATCTGTATTTATGGCCAACTTTATTACTATTATTATTATTATTATTATTATTGTTAATATCTATATTTATGGCTAACTTTCTTTCTGGTTTTATTACATTCTGTTTCTATTTTCATATTGCTTTAGCTAAAGGCATTTGTAATTGCAGAGCCAATGAAACAGTTAGGTTTACCACTTTTCCGTGGCCTTTATTTTCTCCATGGGTAAAAACCATATACGAAGCAATAAATTAGATTTTACTTCTCTGTTTGCTCTTTGCGGGACTAGAACATTTTTTATTGTGGTATCCTTTCTTCTTATGTTGGTTTTGCGACGTCTCCTCTTATCTCGAATGGTTATCCTGTTCTTCCATGTGTAGGCAAGGGATGATCAATTGCGGCTTATGGGACCTGTTATACTAACTGGAATTTTAAAATCTCTTGATAATAGTACATCATTGGAATCAGGTCCGTTGTAAATGCTTATGATCTACAACTAGTAATATAAATTTTAATCATGTGATAAGTTATGCTCTAGCATTACCTTCATCTAGATGCAATTGCTAGAGATACCAAAACCTTCGCTTACCAAGCGATAGGAATGCTTGCACAGCGTTCGCCGCACCTTTTTAGGTAACTTTGTTTTTGTATTAGCGTTGTTTTAGATATATGTTTGTCTTCTTGGGCTTTGTAACTAACTACTGCTACTTCATATTATTAGAGATAAAATAGATGTTGCTGTTCGCCTTTTTGATGCTCTGAGGTCAGAGGGCTCACTCCTCCGCTTAGTTATCCAAGAGGCAACCAATTCTCTAGCAGATGCATATAAAGTAGGACTTTTGTCATGTATATACATTTTGTTTCTTAAAAAATTTTGGCCTTCAGATATTTTGAACTTTGAACTCCTGTATTCCAGGGTTCACCCTCGACGGTGGTGAAAGATTTGGAGTCCCTGTTGCTTAGAAATTGTCAAGCGGTACTCATACAGTCCTCAGAATTGTTTTCCTTGTTGCTAATATCTAATACTACCTCCATCCCTATATATAAGAACCATTTACTTTTTCACACATTTTAAGAAAATTCAAATTCCTCTCACATTTTAAATTTTCCCTCCAACACTTTGTTTCACAAATGGGACTTAATTAAGGGATTTCCTAAAAAGGAAAATGGCCCTTACATTAAGGGATGGAGGGAGTATATATTTATGGAGTTTTAAAAGTATTTTCTGAGTCCTTCACTAAGTCACGACGCTTTTGCATACTAGGAACAAGGTGAGGTACGCTTCTGTGCAGTCAGATGGGCGACTTCATTGTTTGACTTTCACCATTGTCCAAGTCGGTTTATATGTATGCTTGGAGCTGCAGATTCTAAACTGGATATAAGGTAGCTATGGTACTCAATTATCTGGTGTATGATTCCATCATTCTGGTTGGCTTGTGACCAATTTTCCTTATAGCTTGTCTGGTGCAACTAGAAGTAGAGTCTTGTTTCAATGTTTGGATGTTTGGACTTCTTAAAAAGTCTTACCCCCTTGATTATTTTTATCTTCATTAAGAAACACAAACTGAAGAATTGGATTTGACCACAAATTTTCCTTATAGCTCGTCTCTTCCAACCAAAATGGTAATCTTGTTTTTAATGGTTAAATTCAATAAAACATACAGACCCTCTCGATTAACATATCCTTTATCAGGAAAATAAAGTAAAGAATTGGATAAACATGTATGAATGACTGACTGGTGTTACTCTTTGCTAGAATGGCTAATTTTGATATTGCATAGGGAAATGGCTCTAGGAGGATTATTTCCAGATGAAAGGTTAGGGGAACTTGCCAAAAAAAGTTCTCTACGGTACCCTCAACTGGCTGACATGATGGATTACATTATTAAACAGCAACCTGCTCTTGTGGATTTTTCTCAGACAAACGAAAAGCTACTTTTCCCATCCAAAACTTTTATGGCTATGATCAAGTTCCTCTTGAAATGCTTTGAGACAGACATGAAACAGAATATCTTGGTCGAGGGTCCTGAGCTTACACTTTCAGTTGATAGATTATGCTTGCTCCTTGAATATGCTATGGCATACGAAGGGTCTGTTGAGCTACATGCAAATGCCTCCAAGTCCCTTGTGACTATTGGATCTTATTTTCCCGAGGTAGATCTCTTGGATTCATCCGACTAAGAAAAAAGAAAATAAATTAAATTGGCAACAGGATCATTGAGTTTTTAGCTTGCAACTTGGTTTTGTCTTTTGGTATCTTCTTGGGGCCAGATATTCAGAAGTGTCCTTCGACTTAGATTGTTTCTGTGTAGATGCTCTAATATCTACATTTTTGCTCTTGGTCTCATAAATATTTTTTGTTGCTTGCAGATGATAGCATCACGTTATGCTGCTAAAGTTTCATGGCTTAAGAAATTACTTGACCACATAGATTCAGATACGCGTGAATCAGCGGCACGTTTACTAGGATTTGCTTCCTCCTCACTACCTATTTCTGCTTCAGCCGATCTAGTTAGCCAATTGGCTGCCTCAATTGGTGCAGCGTCAAAGTCAAGGTTTTACTTCCACTCCAACTTCCTATTCTTTGATGTGTTATTTATCGTCAAATCGAATCTTAATTAAGAATTTAGTAGGTTTGAAATGCAGCATGGGGTGCTGTGTGCCTTGGGATACATTATTGCAAATTGCATATCAAGAAAACCTACTGTAAGTTGCAAATTACCTTGGGATGAATTTCTTATTACTTTCCATAATTATTTTGGAGCACTTCAATATGTCTGTTTAGACTGTCTTAAATGATGTTAACGTTCATAGAACCATACTTAGAGTTACAGATAATGGTTTATGTGGATATAAACAAAATATATTATGCCTTCTTTACATTGAAAAAAATATCATTACTGGCCACGTTTTTATCAAGGCAAACACGTAGGAGCTTGTTTTATGCAGCAACCTTCTGATGTTATAATGCTGCTTCCATGCTCTTGGTAAATTACTCTGTAACAGAGTGTCCTTCCCTTTCGCTAACTCATCTTTGTAATGCCACTGGGGAAGTAGCTTGATGTGATTGAACTTGTTGATATTGATGCTCACTTGATCAATAAATCACATAATTGGCGGCCCTTCTCTTATCTCATAATGGCTTTTGAACTGGTTCTGTTTTTCCAGATTCCGGAGCATACACTTCAGAGTGTAATTGAAAGTCTTGTTGATGTTATTAATTCAGAGAGTGCGACAATAGCTTCTGTGGCAATGGAAGCCCTTGGTCACATTGGACTCTGTACCCCGTTGCCTTCATTGCCTCACGACTCTAGTTTGAGTAAGATTCCCAATTGCAATTTGTGTTACGCTTTTCAAACCCATATCTGGAATGCTAATGCCTTCCTGCTAATGTTTCCTGCAGTTTCTATATTGGTTCTTTTGCGCGAAAGATTGACCAAACTACTCTCTTCTGATGATAATAAAGCAATCCAGAAGATCGTTATTGCACTGGGCCACATGTGCTTCCAGGAATCAATGCGTTCAAATTTGGACATTGCCCTCGATATGATCTTTAGTTTATGTCAATCAAAGGTGGGGAAATGCGTCGCTCTTGTGCTATGTCTCATTTTTTTAGCTATACTCTTTGTTTTACTTATACTTAATTGGTCAATGGAAAATGTTAACCTAGTTATATAGTTACAACTACAATATTTAACTTCAATTAACAATTATCCCCACTAATATATCTTCTTACTAAATATTTACACCATATAAAAATATTTGAGTTCCAAATTTAAAAATCATGATCCGAAGTCCGAACTTGATTATCTTTAAGGGATGAAGGCAGTATTAATGCTATGATTTGCTATTTTTTCTGTGTTTTTGTTACATTTTTAAAAACTGATCAGGTTGAAGATGTCTTGTTTGCTGCTGGGGAGGCTCTTGCATTTATGTGGGGTGGGGTTCCTGTGACTGCTGAAATTATATTACGAACCAACTATACGTCCCTTTCCATGGCCTCAAACTTTCTGATGGGAGATATGTCGAATTCCTTATCAAAATATAGCCCCATCAATGTTGGAAACAGTGCAGATTCCCATGGTCCAGTTAGGGATACTATAACTAGAAAGCTGTTCGATGATTTATTGTACAGCAGCAGAAAAGAAGAACGCTGTGCTGGAACAGTCTGGCTAGTTTCACTGACGATGTATTGTGGCCAACATAATGCCATCCAGCAATTGCTTCCTGATATCCAGGTATGTTGGGGGAGTTAGCATGATACTAGCTAGCTCTCAAGATGTCATGCTAATGTCTGCATGCCTTGACTTTTCCTGCACATTTTGTTGCTTGACTTGACCGCATCGTATTGGTTATGCTTATGTAATTTATGGTTGATAATATTTTCAGAAATATCCCTATAATATTTGATATTATTTGTTGATCCAGCATAACTAATGACACTATTTTATTTGCAACTAAGTCAGTGCCTATAGGTCATACTAGTGAGATGAAGAATGTAATCTGTCTGCCAGAACTGATGGTGCTCTTGGCTTAATGTAGGAAGCGTTCTCACACCTTCTAAGTGAGCAGAATGAGCTAATGCAAGAGCTGGCTTCTCAGGGTCTCAGTATAGTGTATGAACTTGGTGATGCTTCCATGAAGAAAAACCTTGTGAATGCACTTGTTGGTACACTGACTGGTTCAGGAAAAAGAAAGAGAGCTGTGAAGGTCAAGAATCTTTTACATAATATTATGTAAATTTAGTTTCTCAGTATCTTTCCTGAAATTTTTCATATTGTTGGTTAGCTTGTAGAAGACTCTGAAGTATTCCAAGGAAATGGAATTGGTGAAACCCCTGGTGGAGGGAAATTAAGCACATACAAGGAACTCTGCAATCTAGCCAATGAGATGGGACAACCAGACTTAATTTATAAATTTATGGATTTAGCAAATTATCAAGCTTCTTTAAATTCGAAAAGAGGTGCTGCTTATGGTTTTTCTAAGATAGCTAAATTTGCTGGGGAGGCACTACAGCCTTTCTTAAGATCTCTTGTGCCTAGACTTATTCGCTATCAGTATGATCCCGATAAAAACGTACAGGTATGGTTGGACTATGAAGTGAGTTGCACGATAACGATATTCTTTTTGAAATTAGTTTATATGTGCCTGTTGATTGTTTATGAAACATATGAGTATTGATCATTCATTGTGTTAGGTTATTGGTTCACTGTGTTGTCATGTTAAGAGACTTGTAACTATGTATGATTTAGCTCTTCCTCATTCCTTTATCAGGATGCAATGGCTCACATCTGGAAGTCTCTAGTATCTGATCCGAAGCAAACAATAGATGAACATTTGGACGCCATAATTGATGATCTTTTGTCACAATGTGGATCCCGGCTATGGCGTTCACGCGAATCTTCTTGTCTTGCTCTTGCTGATATTATCCAAGGACGCAAATTTGATCAGGTGAAGTTTTACTGCCACCCACATCTCAATTTGACTGGGAGATTTGACCAATCACTTAAAAAGAACTCAATTTTGATCCAAAACTAATTGGATTCATATAATATATGTTCTTAACCATCAAATTTCCAAAATTTGAAGTGTGTGTTGTTTAGTCTAATGTTACAATCTATCAGTTAAATTCAAGGCTTCATTGCATCAGAGAAGTACTTCTATAACAATTATTGTGCTTGTACCTCAGCTTCAGTCGTTCTTTTCTTTTTACATGTTGGTGAATTTGCGGAAGGCCCTTTTCAGTTGCCTGCATTTGTTAACCCTCACTAAATTTAGCATTTTAATGCAAGCCACGTGCAGGTCGAGAAAAATTTGAAGAAAATATGGGTGGTTTGTTTTCGTGCCATGGATGACATTAAAGAGAGTGTTCGAAATTCTGGTGATAGATTATGTCGTGCAGTTTCTTCTTTAACCATCAGATTGTGTGATGTTTCTCTTACCCCAGTTGTGGATGCAAGAAAAACAATGGCTATTGTGCTGCCTTTGCTGCTAACAGAGGGTATAATGAGCAAAGTCGATAGTGTTCGAAAAGCCTCCATTGGAATTGTCATGAAACTAGCGAAGGTTATGTGTTATTTTCTAGGCCTTCTATTAAAATTAGAAATTGACGGAATACGTAATACTCTGTTGCGTTGACATTTTGACTACATATGTAAAAATCTTCTATCTTTCTAGGATTATATGCCTAATGGGGCTAAAAATACCTTTTTTTGCATGATTTAGTTGTAGGTTCTGTTATGTTTACCGCCATTGATAACAAATCTATTGTGACTTTTTTCACTTTTCTTTCTGATTCTATGTAAAAATGTGTACTTATTACTAATTACCCTACCAGATTCAGGATGAACCTCTTTCACTTCTGTAAAAGAAATCCATAGAGCCATAGCATGCTACCTAGTTGTATTAAGAGCAGAGTGAGATGTTATCCAAGCTTTATAGATTTGCAGGTCAATAGTGTTCGGTAACTTGTTTAGTTCTGAAATTTCAATTGAAAGGTTATAGTGGATAGGTTAAGGGAATAGTTTGTATTTCACTGACAGAACAGTACACTTTCTGTTCAATGATGCTAACACGGATGACTGGATTTCAGGGTTCTGGAACTGCAATTCGTCCACATTTGCCTGATTTGGTTTGTTGCATGCTGGAAAGTTTGTCAAGCCTTGAAGATCAAGGGTTGAACTATGTAGAGGTTTGTTCGATTCTTAAATGTTTATGATACATTTTATTATTGATTTTTCTAGAAACGGATTCTTCATCATGATGTTTTCAAGTTTATGCATGATACTTTTTCCACAGCTTTATTCTCCTTTATATTTTAAGTGCATACTAAATTGTTCATTATCTATGTCAGATGCATGCTGCAAGTGCCGGAATACAGGCAGAAAAGCTTGAGAATTTGCGCGTTTCAATTGCAAAAGGCTCTCCTATGTGGGAAACTCTGGACCTTTGTATTGATGTTGTTGATTCTGAGTCCCTGGAGTTATTGGTGCCTCGACTCATGCAGTTGGTTCGATCGGGTGTTGGTCTAAACACTAGGTAGTCAACTTTGTTGATATTTTATATTATATCAGTCATAGTAAACTAATACCTTATTTTATTATTCTTAATGCTCAGTACATCTTCTTGATTCGTATTTATGTACCATTGTAATGCCTGTGATGGCACAAAATCACAAATTATATTAACCATAGAGTTCTTTATTACTAGATCCATGTCCATAACTAGGACAACCTCGTGTACGGCTATATAATATTCTTCACAGTTTTGTTTAAATCAAAATAATAGAGTTTTACTTGGACCAATTGTTAGTTTAGAAGTATCTTGTAACTACTTGTATGCTGGAGGACTATTGGGCTCCAAATTGGATGTTTATCGGACACTTGGGTCCTTAGTTTTGATAATTCTTAGCTGTCTAGAAAAATGTTGAATAAATTTTGAATTTGTTAACCTCAGGGTTGGAGTTGCAAGCTTTACGAGTTTGCTAGTTCAGAAAGTTGGAGATAGTATCAAGCCATTTACAAACCTGTTACTGAAGCTCTTGTTTCCTGCTGTGAAAGAGGAGAGAAGTTCTGCTTCAAAACGTGCATTTGCTAATGCTTGTGCAATTGTTTTGAAGTTTGCTTCTCCCTCTCAGGCACAAAAATTGATTGAAGATACTGTGTCTTTGCATTCTGGTGAGAAGAACGCTCAGATATCATGTGGAATTTTATTGAAAGCGTATTTTTCCATGGCAGCAGATATATTGAGTGGATATTATTCAGTTATAGTTCCTGTGATCTTCATATCAAGGTTTGATTCTGACTCATACTGTAGTTACTGTGTGAAGATACCCTTAAATATTCAGTGACATTTGTATCCCAATAATGGACTTGTAGGTAAAACCTGTTAAAAGTTAAGCTGTTCAAGCCATACAAAATACCTCCTCCATTCCATATTGATTGTGGTTTTTTAGCCGTGAAAGTCTTATATGTGACTGGATGTTTAGTTACTCTTATAAGTCGGACAGGTTTATCGGACTTTACTAGTTGGTGCAACTGTCAAATAAATTGCTGCTTTAGTTGGTCTTCCACTATCATTTGTAGCCACTACACATGCGTAGTATATAGGAGTTCGTTGCCTATTGGTAGTTTATTGCTTTAGCTAGTATTGAGATGGACAGGTGGTTATGTTAATTCGTTGGTGCTGATAAAGATTTTGGTATTACCTTGTATGTATTTCTCACATCCAAATAGTTACCTAATTATAATGGTTCCTCTTGCAGATTTGAAGATGACAAGAATGTCTCAAGTTTGTATGAAGAGCTGTGGGAAGAAAATATGGGTAGTGAGAGAATAACTCTTCAATTATATTTGGGAGAAATCGTTACTCTTATAAATGAACAAATGACTTCTTCATCATGGACTAATAAAAGAAAGGTATTATAATTATTTTCTTTCTACTTTGTTCCCGCCATCCGTGTGTGTTGTCGAATTTTGTGTATGTGCTACGTAGTGATGAAAAGGGGAACTGGATGTTCTCTGAAAGACCTGTATGTATAAATTTCTTACTTACTATTTTTCCTTTCATTTCCTCTTAAGAAATTTTACTGCCATTCTGAAAAGCTCTCCACTTCGATTTTCAATTGTCAAAATTACTGAACTGTGTTGCCATATTTTGACATACACAAATTTGATTTGAATTAAAATTATCATGGCACCTGTAAAGTACTTTGGAAATACTATCTATTAATATATTTTGCATCAAATTATACCCGACCTATATTAACATATTTGAATTCAAAATTTAAATGGTCAAACATCAATATTTGAAACTTCCAATCTCTTTGGGGATGGAGGGAGAACAATATTAAGAAAGGTTATATCTGATCTACAGCATTCTCTCTCTACTTTTTCATTGTGAAGTGCTTCAATACTCTGGAGTATATATATATAATCCGACTCATGAACCATGACGATGATGCATTTTATGTGTTTTTGTTCCTTCCCTCTGACAATTTGATACCTTGTTCATCCCTATATCAATATAAAATTTATCTCTATGCAAGCCTTTTGAACTTCCTACTATTTTCGTGTATCTACATCCTGTGATTAAGTATTTTTCATAACTCGCTTCTTGCATTATTCCTTTATTATTTCTCCTTTTTGAGGTTTTCCATCGTATTTGATGTATGATGGTGACGTGGCAGTCTCAAAACTAATTTTTAAGGCTATGATCTTATCCTCTTTTTATATTGCTTGTTGAATTATGTGGCTCAGTTATGATGGAGCCTTATATTGATTTCCATCTGCTACAATCTACCTGCAGGCAGCACGAGGAATTAGTAAGCTCTGTAATGTTTTAGGTGATTCACTATCTCCCCAGCAGCAGGACTTACTCAATTCTCTCGTAAGAGAAATTCCTGGCCGCTTGTGGGAGGTACACAATCTTCCTTGTGAACTATTTTAGTGCTCGGTTAACTAATTTTTTCTATACATGTCTCTGTATTAGGGAAAGCTATTCGTTTTTGGGAACCTTAACTTCATCTTCCTATATCTTGATCTATTCGGTAGAAACAATATTACATTATGAATCACTTCTGTTCCTTCTCTTTTTGCCGCAGTCAACTAAGTATTCAGCATTTTATTTCGTCAATGTCAGACGCCTACTTAGCATTTTTATGTTCATCGGTTCACAAGTGTTACTAAGTTCTATGTACTTAATTCTTGAAATGGTCCAGCACTGCTTTGTGACTGGATATTTTCTCCATAGTCAACTAAGTGACCATAGATCTTCAAAAACTTGCACCCCTTTCATGGTGATAAGTGAACCCAGGACCTCTATGTCTCTGGTTTTCTCATTTTTAAGGATAACAAAAGAAGAAGATTACATTAGCACAATGAGTCGTTTTCTGTTTCCTCTGCTGTTGAGTTTACTGACGAGTTCGAATAATTATTTGTATCTCACAGGGAAAGGAAGACCTATTATGTGCATTATCTGATTTATGTAAGTCATGCCACAAAGCAATTTCTGCTGTAGACTCTGAGGCTCCATATTCCATTTTGAGTCTTGTACAGTCTGCATGCACAAAGAAAGTTAAGAAATATCGGGAAGCAGCTTTATTGTGCCTTGAACAGGTAGATACGAATGTTTCGATTGATCAATCAGTTATCTCTATCAAATGGTGTGGGTGCATCATACAGATTGGAATAATGTTTTATATTCTGTTATTAGTATAGACTTCAACTTTTGGTAGCTTCTTTTATTGGTGATACGTTACCTCCTTGGAGAATATTATTAAAAGCTGTCTCAGTGTCTCATATAAGGAACATGCATCTTGTCTTCATTTGGAACTGTTAGAATAATTCTTCAACTTGCTTAAAGGTAACAAGAAATAACAGGGTATGCACCAAAAAGAGCTAACAAGAAATATTCTGTATTTGAAACAAACTAGTCGCGGTGGGTTCAAATTTATTTACTTGTGACATCATCGGATACGTGGTTGAATGAGGACAAGATCTTTAGTTATTAATGGTTATGTGGCATTGAGTATTTAATTTGTTTGTGGAACCTCATCTGACGTTTACTTGTCTACCAATCTGGCTTACTTGCACACTGCTGCTAGTTTTTCCTTTACCGTTGTTAATTTCTTGCCTATGTGGTTTCAGATCATAAAAGCTTTCAGTGATCCCCATTTCTTCAACAAGGTTCTGCCATTCTTGTCAGATATGTGCAGTTCAGTTGGCAATAATCCTAAAAGTCGAACATTTCCAATAGGTGATGCTGAAGCAGGTAATTTTACTAGATTGGTTTGATATCATGGTATCATTTAGCTGTCCTTTCTTCATGTAGGAATTGGGTTATCAGTGTGTAAGTACTAAGAACAATGTTGTGATCTCAGTAGATTAGCCTTGAAGATAGAAACTTTGTTTAACTTATCGCACTAATTACAAGTAGTCTTAACTCCATATGTATGATATTATCATTTATACATGGTACACATACTCTGTCTAACCCTAACCCAAAGTTATATGGGCCGGTGACATACTCAGACAAAGTATTTTTTACCATTCCTACTATGACTACATACCAATTTAATGACATTTAAAATCTTCTCAAACTAATGCCCCAGCCTGTTTGTTCCATCCTACTGTTGCCAATGAATACATCATGATGAATTGAATTAAAATGATGCATTTTGGTTTCCCACTCTATTTTTGTACTTTGTCCACAACTGTGCTCACGTTTAATGAGTATGCCTCCCACCTAATAAGAAAACAACAACATATAAATCATAATAATAGTAAATCATTCTTAGTTGAATCAACATTCATTTCTAATTTTGTTCCTGTCAATTCATAGAAGTTGTCAAATGAGCTTGTAATTTTAGTCCATCAAATGTAGCCTGGTGACTTTCTGACAGTTGCTAGTATTTTTGGTATTATCTTTATATGCAGAATCTAGTGATACTGAAGGCTCTGGTTTCGCTCAAGACAAACTATTGAATTGTATTACTACAATCATCCATGTGGCCTATGTCAAGGATATCATAGAACACCAAGAGACTCTGATGAATGTTTTAACAACATCATTCTCACCTAGCTTTCCATGGACGGGTACCAGTGCCTCATATTATAAAAATTCGGTTTTGTTAGAGTGAGTGTAATTGCTGATGTTTTCCTATTATTACAGTTAAATTGGCAGCTTTTTTAACTATTAAAGAACTCTGCTCAAGGCTGGGGGGCACTGCAGACAATTTACTGGACTCCAGCAAAACGTCATTGGTTGACAAAGTAATTTCAGATTTTCAAGGTGTTCTGCCATTATTGTTTATTAAACATTATCTAAAAAAAATCTGGTTTGATTTGCAGATGTACAAAATTACATCACATAAAGTGACCGACTGTATACGCACTGTGAAAATTGCTCAGGTTTGGAATTTCTTTTCACTTTTGTAAAGAAATAATCAGTCCTCTCACCATTTTGAGATGATGCGTGTTAAATCATACACCTTCAGTTTAAATTTAGTAACTGCATGGTAATAATTAGGTATGTTCACCTAGACTATTGAGGACTTGAGGAGTTGAGGTAGCTCATTGTTAACACTGCAATGTTTGTATTTTGGCATAAGCCTTAATTTATTATGGCATCTTCTCTGGACAAGTGATTAGTTTCTTTTTCTATCGGTTTGTATTATGAAACCCTCTGGCTTTGCTTGGTTTGGGAACTAAGATTTCTAGGTCTCAAAAATCCTGATCGCTGTGATTCATACCCATGAATCATTTTGTCTTTATTTATGTATTTTAATTTCAGGTTCATATAGCAGCAGCAGAGTGTCTTCGGGATATGACGAGTTTATATGCAAACACTGTCAAGACCAATGAAATAGACATGGAATTGAAAGATGAACTGCTCCATCTATATGAGGTCGAAAAAAGTGAGCAGGCAAAGGGGCTCCTGAAGAAGTGCATCGACATTCTTGATTCCAAGCAATAAGGGAAGGCGAATATATGGCAGCTGTATCTCCCGATGTGAGCTGCCACAGAAGTGTATATCAGTTGGAATATTCATTGTAACAATAACTTAAGTTTTGTTTCTCAGAAGACAGAATTATAGTGTAAAAGTCTTTTTTTCTTCATTAACATTCAGCGACTAATAAGCCCTTCAAATCAGATCATATTTTTCGAGTCTAATAGGATTAAATTTTTAATTTTATTATGAGAAACTATAAGAAAAATGGTTTTTTATTTTAATTTGGCATATATGTGCTTCTGTGAAGACTTTTTTTACTATTAAAACTAGTGGGGATTTGACTGAATTATTTAACTCAACATTGTCGAGAGGGCCGAAGGTGTTGGCGTGTTGCCTCATGTTGAAGGCTATTTTCAGTAGGAGATAGTTCATCTTTTAAATATTTTATATCGCAATTACTTTATTCCTCTCCATATTATCAAACATGTTCGTTAAGTTGGTTCATTGCGAAATTGTACATTACCTCTACATCATTTCATCGAACACAAACAACCCAGTTCAACCTATTCGAGTGCTTGCCTAAATAGTATCGAGTCAGGGCACATAACAGATAATTTTGTCCATTTTTTTCAAAGATTGTAATTACAAATTAAAAAGATGGAAAATTCTAACTTAACAATAAAAATTTATTTTGTCTATTAAAAGAGTTGTATACTTGTATTATTTGTAGGGGTGCACATGGTTGGGTTTGGGCTGTTTTTGTCCAATTTTCAAACTGACCCGACGTTGGCGGTTTTATAAAAGTGAAACCGAAACTGACCTTTTCAATATCTAAACCATGTGGTTCGGTTTGAGCGGTTTTGCGGTTTGCTTTTGGCGGTTTTGAACGTCTAAAATATTAAGTATGTAACATAAAAAATATATTTATAATTTCACTAATTCGAATAAAAATATTACCTATTTAATACTTAAAGAAGACTACAAATATTATTTAATTCTTACATCAAGTAACAGTCAAAAATATATATATTATATAATATAATGTAGAACGGTTATACGGCAGCCCAATATGTATTGCAATTATCTAGCCACTAGTTTAGCTTTTAATCTTTATTTTAAATTACTTTATTATATATTAAATTATAATTTAAATATATTTTTTAATGTCGGTTTGGTTCGGTTATTACGGTTTACTAATAATTAAAACCAAAACCAAACCGATTAATATATAATTTAAAAAGTAAAATTAAAAAAAAAGTTAAAACCTATCGTATCGGTTTAGTTTGACTTGACTTGATTGATTGGGCGGTTCCGACAGCCCTATTTCTATAAGAATACAAGTCGACGTAACAGTTGAACCTGACAAGCGGGCCTTGAAATCATAATACTTTCGAGTTTCGACAAAAGTCGAAGTCCAAAAGTATTCATCGAGCGAGAGACTGAAGTGAAAACCGGAAGTATTTCCAATTATCAAGTAATTCGAGCCGAATACAGCAGGAGAGAAGAGAAAAGGTTTTTGAGATGACGAGCATCAGAAGATTTTGCTGCGATGACCTTTTGAAATTCGCATCGGTCAACCTTGACCACCTCACTGAAACCGTATGCATTCGAATCTTTTTCTTCCACGAATATTAAATCCTTAATTTTATGTTTTTATTTAATGGATTTAAGTGAAGTTTGTTCGATTGTGCAGTTCAACATGTCATTTTACATGACCTATTTGGCTCGCTGGCCCGATTATTTTCATGTTGCCCAAGCTCCCGGAAATCGAGTCATGGGTTACAGTTAGTTTTCTGCTTTCTAATTTTTTTTTTTATCCGTTTCGATTATTATTGTTATATTTGAGAATATCGAATTGGTCTAGTGTCGGATGGATAACATTGAGCTTCTGGCTTCGATTCTCACAATTACGAGGCCGATTCTCACAATTACGAGGCGGGGGATTTTAATATAAACTATTAAAAAAGAGTACGTCACTTGGATGTGTTCATATGGAGGAATTGGAGCAGACTCGTTTGCTTGATAGTATAGTACATTTTGTAAGTTTATATAAGGATCTTCTATGAATGAACTTTGGATAAGTTGAAGACTTTCGAGTTAACTGAATGTGGTTTTGAATGCGCAAGAGGAGAGATGCGAGTGAGCGTTTGAATCTTGAATCGAACTTGTTAAATGTTTGAGGGACTCTTGGTCTTTGGAACTATTACTTAAGAATGGCGCTAGAGAGCTTTTGAACTGGTAATTTAGACTGCAGCTGATATGATACTACTATAAAGTTGGCATTGCATTATACCTCAAGTTTCGATGCTCAACTTTGTCGTGGAACAACATATGAACAATTGGAGTAAGAATTATGGAATTATCTTGATATGCGATACTTTTCTATCAAATGGATGCATATGTAACTGTACTTCTTTCTTATGGATTTATAAACTGAGCTTATGACCTGTTGTGTTTAGCCAAAGTTTGCTCGTTATTATACTGTTTTTCGTGCCATTTCACTTTAACTCACAGATATTTTATTGCGTTCATATTTTTTTAATCTTAGATCTTAGAGCACATTTGTCTGTCTTTTACTATTAGATTCTGTCATTAATATTTTTGCTCTGAAAAATGTATCCTTTCAAAACTTATACAGTCATGGGAAAAGTTGAAGGGCAGGGTGAGTCTTGGCATGGCCATGTCACTGCGGTTACTGTGGCTCCAGAGTATCGCAGGCAGCAGTTGGCAAAGAAATTGATGGACCTTCTTGAGGACATCAGTGACAAAATGTGAGGACTGATTTAAATAACTGAAGTTACCTCTGGGTGTTCTCTGTGTATTTGCACTGAAGAAATAAGTCCTTTCCCGAGAAGCATCTTAAAATATTATAACTTACAAGTTGTCTGGTGTCCTTTGTGTTATAAATTTGTTTGTTATTAAATTTAGACTTGGAGACCTTACCATTATTTCGAGCCTTCAAGTTATATGTTACAGTTTGTTGATTTTTGTTGGTACATTCTTCATGTGTGAGTCCTTAATGGCGTCTTTGTTGATGTCACCCACAAAATTCAATTAAGATTATGCCTGATGCATCTTTCTACGTATGAGGTTATACACACAACGTGCATTGTAGTTTTGGTATATTCTGTTAACTCAGCTGCATATACTGTATACACTATACACTGTTTCTTTAATTCATTTCTTCATACGACTTTCATGGCTCTAAATTGTTGATTCTTTGTAGAGACAAGGCTTATTTCGTGGACCTGTTTGTTAGAGCATCGAATACCCCAGCCATAAAAATGTATGAGAAGGTAAAGGCTTGTTTCTCTACGGTTTTGCCTGGAATTCTTGCTGCCTGCTATTTCTTTTAGAAGACCTTTTGGAGTGCACTTCACGAGTTTCTTATTTGTTTTTCTGCATGCTCTTTCAGTTAGGATATGTAATATACAGAAGGGTACTACGCTATTATTCAGGGGAGGAGGATGGACTTGGTAATTTTTTTCGCCCAAATTCCAGTAATTCCTTCTTTATTGTGTTATGAGTATGGTTCTCACATATTTATTTACAAGTACAGATATGAGGAAGGCATTATCTCGTGATGTTGACAAGAAATCTATAATTCCTCTGAAGCGACCAGTTACACCAGATGAGTTGGAATATGACTGAGGATGTCATTTTAATCAACATCACAGTTGCTGTAGACAGATGGGCATCCTAGTGAGGTTTATAGTAGTATTTTTAAATCTTGTAAACTGTGTTCTTGTGGGATAAACGTGTTCAGGTGAATGGTTGCTTCTCATCCATTTGGTTACACCACTTTTTGTGATGATAAAATACAATATGCATGGCAGACTTAAGTTCCTTTTTATGGTTAGATAGAATCAGAGACGAATACTCGAATAGTAGTCTGGCGTGGGTTTTAAGTTATTACGTCATCTCGGTTGACAATGGATGAATAGCAGCAATAGGATTCGTAACAAAAGAGACAAATAGAAGTAGTTAGTTACATTTTAACAAAGAAGGGGTGAGCTTTCTTAAAGCTTGTATATCAATGGGAAAAAAAGTTAAAAGAGGTTGAGTGCATACTTTGCAGTAAGGATACTTTGTGCAGATAATGGTTTGTATCAACTTGTAATTGTATACACTCATGCACAAAGGGAAATCCCCATGTCGCCGATTCAACTAGTGTTCGAGCATGCTGACACCTCTAGCGGAGGACTCGGGTTCGAGCCCTCTTGCTAGCAAGGAAAATGGTCAGAGAGATGATTTCTCTCACTAGTTTGATGCTAGTCGCCTCTTTCCTTGAATTTACGAGTTGATGAATTGTATTGATGTTTTATGATTGTAATGTATTATTCGTATTAATAAAGTCAAAGGATATCCTACATTACAAAAAAAAAACTAGTGTCCTATTTTTATTTATCCATTAAGAACAATATTCGATTTTACTAAAGAGTTTAATTGTCACACTCTAAATGTTAATAATCACACTTTATTTAATCATTTTTTATAAATTCTCATAAAGTAATGAAAAGATAAAAATAAAATAAGAGTTGTAGTAATCACTGTTAGTAATGTAAAAACTTAAAACCCTCCCTAAATATTATACAATTAACTAAATTAAACATAAATGATTAAATATATATATATATAAAACAAAATACGACATACCATTTCACTAAATTTTAGCACAACCGACCAAAACATAAAAAACAAAAATTCACATGATTGTCTAATATGATTTACTCAAACTAACGTGATTTAGGTCTCTTATATCAGCATGAATCTTTAGATATACGCTCAACCAATAATGGTTGAACTCACCTCATCGCTAATTTATATAAAAAAAAAAAGACCAATAACAATTGTAAAGTTTGGTTATAGTGACTTAACTAGTGCTGCAAACGAGTCGGGTTCGAGCGGGTAACGGATTATCTGGTTGGGTTTCAATTTTACCGAGCCGGGTAGCAAACATATTACCCTCGTATCGCTCGATAAGGACACTAGCGGGTATCGAGCTGAGTTTTTTAAGTCGGGTGACGAGCGGGTGCCGAGTTAACCCCAAATTTCTATTTTAATAGAAATATTTTAGGTTATTTGCAACAAGATTTAATTGTCGAAATGCAAATTTGAAAAATCTTTTCAATACTAGTCTTATATTTGATCAATAAAATTAATTATGGTTAAACTTTTAACATATATATTATATAAATATAAAACATAAAATATATATGAGCGGGTTATCAAGCAGCCCCGGATATTTCAAATCGGGTATCGAATAAAAGAAATTATTCGAGTATCGCTCGATAAGGATACGAGCGGATAATGAACCCGAATTTTTCCTAGTCGAATAACGAGCGAGTTCCGAATTACCCGATCCACGCTGTACAAAAGAACTATACTTTGCGTGGCAATAGAATGCTTCATCAAGCTCCGAGGATCATGTGTTCTTCTTGACCCCAACATTAACCACTCCACCTTAAACTCGGTAATAATAATCACGTGTCCCACAAATGTTGTCCCTTAAATTCCCCTTCTTGTTTTCTCAGCCACCTCCAAACCCCCCCTCCCCCACCCCCACCACAACCACCTCCACATTCCGCTCCATCTGCTCAGCTGCTTTACTAACCGGCGCCGCCATCTCCGCCGGCATTGAAATTTCCCAAAACCCCATCTTCAAGTCCCCTGTATATTTCCGAAACCCGTTCTTGAATAATGTATTGAGTCCTTTGTGGGGTTCGTTGTCTCTATCTGATGGTTCACCTCCAGTTACTGAAGAACGAACTGGTGTGTGTTTTCCATCTGTTTTGAAGGATACTCAACGGCTTCTTGGAGTTGGTGTAAGGAGGAAGGCTGTTTTGGGGTTGAAGAATATTGATGTTTATGCATTTGGTAAGAAAATTCTCCTCATGCCTATTGATTTTTTTTATTTCAGTTGTCTGTTTACATTTAGCTGATCTTAGTTAAGATAGTATGTTATTTGGGGATAATTAATTCACATTTTGAATTTTGATGATGTGTTTAAAGAATTTTAGTATATTTTATATAATATTATGGTGTACTAATATTTGATGAAATGTATATCTAATGATAGTAAAAAATAGAAAATAGACTTGGAGAAGTTTTGAAATCAATACTATATCGAAGAGTTTATAGGCTTAACATACTATATGGCCTGCTATAGGGTGGTTGGAGAGTGGAGTCGGGTGTCAAAGTAACTAATGTTCATAAGCTTAACCTATTTTATGACCCAAATAAGGGTGATTGGGGACGTTGGATTCATATATCCGACCTCACTTATTGGATATGAGTCATATGACTTGGTTTAGTTTTATATATCTAGAGATAGGATTTTAGGGACTTGTAATCTTTGAGTCACATCGAAGTTATATGACAATTAAGGCTTCAAAGCATGTTGATTGTGATCGTCGAAAATCTAAGTTGAGAATATTTTTGGAAATGGAGGGAGGCAACAGGATCCATTGTATGTGTTAAGCCAAGATTACTTGGTTTTTGTACAATTCTTGCTTAAGGGCATATTAAAGTTGCATGGATTTATACAATTGTTGAAGTGCAGATGAAAAAATTGTGAATATTCATAATATTTCACTTTGATAGGTGTGTATGCTGGTGAAGCTGAGGTGAAGAGACACCTGGGTGAGAAATATGGGAATCTCTCTCTGGGGGAGTTCAAAGAGTCGAAGGAGTTACTATATGACATATATGATAGCGAGATAAGCATGACCGTAAGACTTCAGATAGTTTATGGACGTCTTAGTATTCGGTCAGTGCGTAGCGCATTTGAAGAGTCTGTCGGAAGCAGACTGAAAGCATTTGGGGGATCTGAAAACAAGGATTTGCTTCAGAGGTAACCCAATCCTTCATCCTGGAGAGTGATCCTTTAGAATTTGAATACATATCATGTAGAAGTCTTCAGAGAGTTTCATAGTTCTTGGTAATTGAGCAAGGGCAAGTGGACTCGTTTAAGTCTCTTACTCGGTCTTACAACTAACTTGTGTTCATCTAATTTACGTTATTTCGCGAAGATAACTGACCAAGAGATGCCAATGCTTGAGATTGTGGTATATTGACGTTTATGTATGTATCATGAAATTTCATGTTGTTTTAATGAATTCTTAGAATCAGATATCAAGTATGAAGTAAGCTCACTTTATGTTATTTGCGTCTATTAAACGATCTCCTCTGCAGGTTTACATCCCAATTTAAGGATGAATATAAGATACCCAAGGGGACTGTCATAGATATCACAAAGGAGCCAGGGAATTTCATCCGAACCACGAGTAAGCTGATATGTTTCTGAAATGCATTCTAGTAATCTGTCTCTCTAAGAAATGGTGATTATGTCGAAGTGAATTGGCATTTATTGAAACATGAAAAATTTAATAAAAGATAGCATCTTAATATAAAATGTGAACCTGTTGAGAGGAAGTGCAATGAAAGACACATGAATCCATGCATTTCCTCTGCGACTCATAATTTATAGCTCGGGACTTTCTATTTTATTTCAGCGCATTCAGTGATTGTTCTGAAGTGTCAAAGACTTCGGTATTTTGCTAATTTTATCTCCCACATGCAGTTGATGGGCAGGAAATTGGAAACATCCAAAGCAATCTTCTGTGTCGTTCTGTCTTGGATCTATACATTGGCAATCAACCATTTGATAAGAAAGCAAAAGAAGAGTTTGAACTGAACTTAGCCTCCCTCCTCCAAACTTAGTTCCTTGTGACTTTGTCTTGTGAAATACTTGTTTATACTACGGAGTACCATGTTCCGCTTTCAATTCATGTTGTTATTATGTTACTTCTTCAATGTTTATATAATTTACTAAAAGCTTCGTTTTAAAGATCATGCTTATATTCTTCTTGCTCCGGAACTTTGACGAACTGGTTGACCTTAACGAAAACTAAGCATTGATTTTATAATATTTTCAACACTTGATATTGACTTTTTCACATTTGATGTTGGCACCTGAAGAAAGAGAAAGTGGCTAAATTGTCCTTTAGTCTTGAGGATGATAATATATAAAAATGGAATTTCTCTTT
Organism: Echium plantagineum; assembly: GCA_003412495.2. Classification (NCBI taxonomy): domain Eukaryota; kingdom Viridiplantae; phylum Streptophyta; class Magnoliopsida; order Boraginales; family Boraginaceae; genus Echium; species Echium plantagineum. The sequence goes on from CM016561.1 coordinate 1,125,945, forward strand.
GTTAAACCAATAGCAATGGAGTCTGACCCTCACATCTTTGGAGTGCTAATAAAATAAATGCAATGTAGGTGGTGATGTTGTGTAGTGCACAAGTAGTTTGCTATGGTTTAATATACATTTTCTATTACAATCAAAACTAGATACTTCGTTATTTCTGACGATTTATTTGTCGCATAATATTTCAGATAAATTTAAAATCATCTTACAAACGTCTTTTCATTATATTTTTGTAACTAAAACATCAATTTGAAATTATCAAAAAAAAATTTATTAAGAAAAATTGATGATGGAATTTGGAACCAAATGTGACTAGATTGAACAGCCCACATTATATTACTCAACTTGTTCTTATGTTGTCCCTAACGTGCGTGGGACTAGCTTTAGCTCAGTTTAGTTGACTTGTACAATCCCTCAATACAACTAAGTTAAAAGTACTTACATGGTACTCCACTACTACTTCCTCCGTCCCTAAAAGATTGTCACATTTTGACTTTTGTTAGTCAAACATTACAAATTTTGATTATGAATTTTCATTAAACGATAAGAAATAATATAGTCTTGTGGGACCTTATTAGATTCGTCTCAATATATATTTTTGAAATATTAACTTTTTATAATTTTTTTTCATGTAAAATAATAGATATTTATGTTTTAAATCGTGTTTTGTTGACCACCAAAAGTCAAAATGTAACAATCTTTTAGGGACGGAGGGAGTATTAATTAACTCGAAATGTCGAAAACGGGTGAATCTATTTCCATAACTTCAACTTTCAACGGCTCGCACACAGATCGAGCACATACAATGTCTGACTAGTTATCTCTTAAGCATACCAAAGAAGCGAAATGCACAGTTAGTTATTATTTTCACTCGAATCTTATGCTTTAGAACTAATTAAATTGAAATGTCGAAAACAGGTGCATCTATTTCCATGACCTTAACTTTCCAAGGATCACACACATATCGAGCACAACATCAGATCGTTTATCTTTTAAGCATACCAACTAAGAGGAATGCACGGTTAGTTAATATTTTCACTCGAGTCTTATGCTTTGAAAACAGTTTTGATAGAAAAATCGAACCGTAAAAACATGGTAGAAGAAAGGGGCTCGGAATCCAATGAAACTCGTTCTTAGTAAATTAACCTACGACTACGCACGTGCATCCTCGTCAACATCGAGTAGTGACTGCATCTTTTGGTTGTTGGAATAATATGCCTCTGCCTCAATTCCTTTGTTTGCTTCCATATTTTCAGCTGATTTCTCATTTTAGAATATTGTCTCGTTTTGCATCATTACCTTTTAATAATATTGTATTGGGAATCTAAGACATCAAACTAACTACACATAGCTTTGGGAACTTGGGAACAAAATCAACTTCACTTGCTCTACTTGGTTTCTTGACCAACATATCCACGTTATCACACGCGTAAGGATGCATACTGTATAACTGCATACTATCGAATTCCCTCCCAAATCCTATAACGCTTAAACGAAAGTTTTCAGAGACATTAAGATATATCGATGTTGATTTTGACATTACTTGGTCTATATCATAGTTTATGTAAAAAAATTATCAAGTTTTATTACACTTTGTACATTTACTAATAGAATATCAACATTTATACCTATTACTCCCTCTCCTTCCCTCCTATTTCATTTGTAAGTCACTTAAAGAAAAAGCTTGGTGTTCAGTTGGTAAATAGATTGGATGTTGTAATGATAACTAGCCTCTTCGCACGACGTCGGCTCGAGTCCCACAATGAACAAAATTTCGTATTAGAGTTGTAAACAATCAAATTCAATTCACTTACCGGGTAAACCGCGTGTCCTAGGACAGATAGGGCCCTTAAGAGGCTATAGTGCAATTTTATTTTATTTTTAATAAAAGTATATTCTTGCTCTTACTACTAGTGTAGTACTAGTGCAATTACTCCAATTTTGTATGTGTATTTTTTAGACTTGAGAGCTATATAAAAAGACACCAAAGCAGCATTAACACTCCCCTCCTACCAAAGCGTGACTGACCCTTCTCTTTTTTCACGGATTTTTCTAGGCACCATTAACCCCCCCCCCCCCCCCCCCCCATATGTCCACATCTCTCACTCATTTAGTGCTATTGTATTCCTAGGCAACCCCTAGGCTTCACTCCCATATTGCCTCCTCATATTTACTTGTTCCGTTCTTTTTTACTTGTATTTCCGAGCTTAGACAACTTGAAGAAATAGCGGAAATGGACAAAATGACACTTGAAATCTTCTCCAAGTTGGAGCAGAAGTGGTTGTACCATTGCGAGCCAAAGAAGACTCGTGTTCTCAGCATCGACGGGGGTGGTACAACTGGCATTGTAGTCGGGGCATCCTTAATCCACCTGGAGGAACAGATCCGTTCCAGGACGGGGGACTCTAACGCCTCCATTCTCGATTTCTTCGATGTGATCGCTGCAACGGGGATTGGAGCTGTTTTGGCCTCAATGCTCGCGGCTGATGACGGAAATGGCCGTCCATTGTACTCCGCCAAGGAGGCTGTTCAGTTTCTTAGTCGTAACCAAGCGAAGATGTTTAAGACAAAAAATGTTGGAATTCTACGTCGCCAGAGAAGGTAATCACTTAATGCAATAATGTCATATATTATTAATGTAATTGCCAATGTATGTACATACATGTCACAGACATTCCATCGTAATAGACTGCAAACCACGTCAACGGAATAATATCGAATCTAATCATACTAACATCGTTTTTTAGGTACTCTGGCAAATGCATTGACGAAGTGTTGAAGGAGGCGTTTACTAGAGAAGACGGAAAGGAATTAACGTTGAAGAACACATGTAAACCTCTACTAATTCCGTGCTTCGACTTGAACAGCGCGGCTCCGTTTGTTTTCTCACGGGCCGACGCAGCCGAGTCCCCGAGCTACGATTTCGAGCTGTGGAAGGTGTGTCGTGCCACGTCATCAAACCCGTCGATGTTTAAGCCGTTCAATTTGTGTTCGGTTGATGGACTGACAACTTGCTTGGCGGTCGATGGCGGTCTTGTGATGAATAATCCAACGGCTGCTGCTATTACTCATGTGCTTCATAACAAGAGGGATTTTCCTAATGTAAATGGAGTTGATGACCTGCTTGTTCTTTCTCTTGGTGGTGGTTTGGTGAGTAGTACGGAGAAGTTGAAGCTCCGGCGGAACGGGGAGTGTGACACGGCGGCAGTCGTCGGCATTGCGCTAGATGGTGTATCGGAGACGATTGATCAGTTACTCGGCAATGCCTTCAGCTTTAACCATAACGATTATGTCAGAATCCAGGTGAACATTTACTATTTGTCGTATTTTAGTTACCAACTAATTGCACGACGACAAAAATTTTCGTAGTCCAGTAAGTAGTCAGTTAAGTAAAAGTCGAGACTTAGTCCGAATCTAGCAGAGTACAAGTTACTTAATGAAATTGCATAATTGTTGCTCTGTTTCAGACATAGGAATTGGATTTTAGTAATGTATAGTTATGTACATTTGGCCCCTTTAATTTCCTATTGTGTAAAGACAAGAAAAATATGTGACATTTATATATTTTAGGTAATTAAGTAAATAGTGTGTGAACTACTTTATTGACAGTAAAAGTTTGTATAATCTAACGGCGTTAATCCACAGGTGAATGGTTTAGGCTGTGGAGGACGAGGAGTGGGGACAGGAGAAGATAATGTGTTGGAGGAGAGAGCAGTGGAGACGATGCCCTTTGGCGGTAAACGGCTACTGGCGGAGACTAACGGGCAGAGAATTGGCGGGTTTGTGCAACGGCTGGTTGCATCAGGGAGGAGTAGTTTGCCTCCAAGTCCGTGTAAAGATATCGCCGTTAGTCCGCTCGCTAACGGCCGTTAGAAAATTTGCATGTTTTGTAGTTTTTTGTTAATTGGCTTTAGTAAATGTTAATAGAACCTATTCAGGTTGTAACTGTTCTAATCTCGAGTTTTTGTAATAGTTGTAGTAGTTTAATCTAAGCTTGGAGAGATCTAAATAAAATGACTGATCATCACGTGCATTTGTTTTTGTGTTTCTTGTTTTGTTATATTTGTCCATTATATTTTTAAGGAGATTGTTATAATTGGAACACAGTTTCCCCCTCGCGTATACGAATCAAACTCGTTCAATCATGGTCTTAAACTCATATACTTCACCAACTTGATCGTCTTTATAGGCAAAACAGATGGCATGTCGATATTTTTATATTTTAATAGAATTAAAAAAGTGGTAATAGTCAGAAGTGAATATAAGGCTGTGAGTGTGGCTTTCTGGTTTTCCTTGAAAAGCATATTATTGCTCGTGGATTTCAAAGCCAATAAGGAGGACAAACAAACAAGTGCAAAATATAAATAGAGTAGCAGAGTAACCATTTGTAAGCTTTCTTCCATCAGTTTTCTGCCTACACTTCATTTATGTAATTTGGATTTCATATCCTCTTCGATTTTGGGTCGTCGATTAGAGGTGAAACGTTTTATCAATATATTACAGTTAATTGATGATGATAAATAATTTTTTTATAATTAATCTAAATCAGATTTGCTTACTCACACAATCAATATGATAAGACAATGATGTGGCTGCTCCGAGGCATAATTCAATTAGTTGAAAGTTTAAGTGATAAGTCTCGCCTCTTCGCACAATTTCGGTTCAAATCCCACAAAAGAGATAAAATTTCGTATTGAAATGGTAAACAGACAATCTACATCCCTCGATCCTTTAAGGCACATCTTATAATTTAGCCCTCAATTTATTTCTTCCGAAAGATGAAAACATTAATACCAATGTATCATTTTTGTAGATGATGATGTGGCTCAGATATGTTGCTTTTTTAGTGGCTCAAAATTACACTTATTTGTGCCTATCTTTAATTTACTATTCCCATCAAATTTGGACAGTCAACATTACAGAGTCAACTCTGGTAACTTTAATTTTAGTGATCTTTACATTTAATGATACAATCATACTAAACAAATTAAAGAGTTGTTGACTGATTAAATAATTTATTCAGTCCATTTATAATCTTTCTCTGCTTTTAATATGTGGAATAAGTAGTTAATTTTTGGAAAAGACACATTTCTTAAAAGCAGACTAGGTCAAGAAAACGTCCAAAGCCTTGCCTGTGAAGCTAGAGTAATTTAAGTAAAGCTAAAAAGAGTTAGCCACTTGGATTTTGATTCTCTTGTTTACAAGAAAGTTCCAAATATCTGACACAATCAACTAATTAATTATGTCCTCTAGGTAATTTGTGCTCGCACTTTATTATGATGAATTATTAATATTTAGTAAACAAATCTTCCCATACATTATAGATCTTAGCAATTGAAAATTATGGTTTTTATTAGAACAGGACAATTTAGACAAATCTTCACATGTATAAGTACTTCCAACATCAAACTTTAGTTTATTTTTTAATTATTGTCAACAAATAATTAACCTATTTTTAAAGCCCTAATTTTAACAGTATTATACAAATTAGTTTAAAGGTTTCACTGAATAAATTTATATTGATTTAATTTGTCCGGTTTTGGTCATTTTCACTTTTAAAATTTCAATGAAATATGTGATTGATTGATTTTCAAGCCTTTATATTAAATGAGCAATACATAAATATGTAAAATCTTCTAATATCAATACATTCACTTAATTGTGTTTTGTACGTTGATTAGGATATATACATATATGTAAAATGACATTTTTTTGTTAACTGATTTTTAATTGAGTTAGAAATAGTTAGGACACTAAGTAAAAGAATTTAAAAAAATAGTAGACATTACACCTATATCTCCCAAATGTTGCATACTGAGCGAAATTAGTACTCCCTTCTTTCCTAAATAATTGAAACATTTTGATTTTTCATGATCAACAAAACACGATTTAAAATGTATATATCTCGTATTCTACATGTGAAAAAATTATAAAAATTTAATATTTCCAAAATATATTTTGAGATCAATCTAATAATATCTCATATGACTATATTAAATTTCTTATTATTTAATAATAATTTATGATCAATGTTTTTAAAATTTAATCACTAAAAGTTAAGACATATAAATCTTGTAAGAACGAATCAAGTATATGATTTGAAAAAAAACTTGAAGATCTAATAATATTGATTGGACAATCCAACTAGTGTTATTTAATTATGACCATAAAATTCAATATGTGGGACAAGTTGAAGATGAATATTGAATAGTCGTCGTCCCAATCTTTTGAAGCAAAAGCTTACCTAACAAGTCCTTGTACTGGTTGGTGTACTTGGTACTATATAGTACGTAGTAGTTAATTTGATATTCAGACCATCACTATATGTGGTTAACCTTAAATGCACTCTCCACTAAATATTATTGTTACATATTTCCATCTATAGCTAGACACAAAATCTTCAAGAAGGCTCCCCAAAGATCTGACAATTTGACAATAACAATACTAGATGATAAATTCAAGTAAAAAGGGAATTGATCACGACAAGCAGGTGTATGAGTAATTTTGCATTTGTTCAAGGGAGGATCTGCTTGTGGGTAGTTATCCAGCCTCTCTGGGCACTCTTGAGGTGGAGTACCGAGCCGCTAGAGGCATATCCCGGATTCACCTCCTCTGTTGGGCGATGGGCTAGCCAAGCGGGGCGCCTTAAATGAGCGTATCATTTATTTTATTTTATATGTGGTTAGTAATTGATAATTATCGAAATGGTTGTACTAAATGAATTAATGTTGCACCTTGGGTCTCGTAAATGGTACTGATGCAAAAAGGATCCCTAATTTCTTGTTGATTGTTAACCGTTTATAATTTACTTTTGAGACATTTTATCATTTTGATAAATATTTGAAACAAATAACAATGCTTCATCTTCTCCATCTTCCTCTGATTCCTACTTAAATTGCCTCAAATACTACACTTTATAAAAGAGGGTCAAATCTATGTGTTTGCCCCCAAAATATTCTTTAAATTAGTAATTTTAACGCCGATGTAGACTTAATTTTATTTCTTCATCAACAACTAAAGGAACTGTTAATTTATGGACCATTTTTACACCCGCTATAGGGACAATTAGTGCCCGATATGCATTTTTGGCGAATCCAATGCGCACGGATCCAGCTTGATTCAATTCATGTATTTTTTTTTACTATCATTATTATTGTATTGCAGACTCATCGAAATTAATAGCCAACAACCACATACACGAATTAGGGTTATGTCTAATATTTGCTTATAAATAAATATAAACGATCTCTATTACATTGAGAAAACAATTATTATCAACCAAATATCTCCCTATATTTTTACATAACACACTCTTTTATAATTGGGACTTGTAATCGCTATTCTATTCAAATCGAAACTAAATGTTGGTGATCACTGATCGGAACCTGAAAAACTCAGATCGTTGGTAATAGAGGAGGGGCTCATAACCCATTTACTGGCTTATATATATAGGCTAAACAAGAAGATCCAAAAGACATCTTACTCCACTTGTCCAGGAAAAAGTTAGAAGTTTGCATCAAATTTATTTGCACATAAAATTAGATTGATTTCCCACTTATTTCGCCTTGTCTTGAGATCTCCCACATGTGTGAATCAATCTCTCCCTCTCAACGTGTTCTACTTCTATTATCGTTTATTTAAGATTAAAAAATCATAGACTCCTTCTAACTTATAGTTAATTACTTCACAACATCAAATAAATGTTCTTCAAATGCAAGGACAAAAAATTATCTTGCAATAAAGTTATCAATATTGCAAAAGTAATTGAACTAATGCTTACTTAAATAAGGACGGACGAGAAAAATAATGTAATAGGTAACACGATTGTTAAAATATAGAATCATTAAGAAAATCTAAACATAAAAATTGATCATTTGTCAAGTTAATCGAGTAGCATAGTGGAAAAGGCTCTTGCCAGCAACCTGAAGGTCCTGGAATCGAAACTCACATCATCGCTAATTATCAAAAAAAAAAAATTGATCGTTTGTCATCTCTCTATCATTCCGCTTTCTTCTTTTTCCATCCTTGTATGGGTCATCCATATCAGGGACCAAAATCTCGCGTTTACACAAAAGTAGACTATGTTGCTATACTATACTCCCTGCGCTCTCTTTTAGTTGTCGTTCTAGCCATTTACACATAGATTAAGAAAAAAGTAAAAGAGAGCCAAAAAGTATATTGGAGTGTCAAATGATGACAATCAATTGAAACTATATAATTAGTTGGTTGATAAATCCATAGTAAAAAGTAATCAAAAACTACATTTAAAATGTAAATTTGTAATTGATTATGCTAGAAAGACAAGTACCTAGAAACAAAAATTTGAGTCTAAAATAACAAGTAAAAGAGAACGGATGAAATATAATTCAAACTAACATATGTAATATATACAGACTATGTTGCTATATTATATAATTCAAACTTATATATACTCCCTCCGTTTCTTTTTATTTGATTGTTTGAGCATTTTTTCCATGTTTCTTTTTATTTGATTGTTTACAATTTCAATGCAACCTATTACAATTCCAATGCACATTTTTACAATTCCAATGCACCTTTTTACAATTCCAATACACCTTTTTAAAATCCCAATGTAATTTTTCACAATCTCTTAATAAAGTACTTTTCCTCCAAACAATCAAATAAAAAGAAACGGAGGGAGTATAATATAGTAATGTTTTAAACTAGAGGTAAAATAGTAATTTTAAATTATGAGTAAAATAGTAATTCTATATATCAAAATAAAGAGGAACACTTGCTACCTTTTGCTTTACCGTGCATCCATCCCTGTACTTAAGTCGTGGCTGACTGCACTCCTGCCTAATGCCCATCATGAATACTGTAATTATTTTTAAAATATCAAATATATAACTATAGAACGTGAATTTTGTACAATGAAAGTCATTTTTATTTGCCCTGACTCCTCCATTTCTTAGCTTGTTGATTCAACTAACGTTTTCAGCTAGCTAACGTTTTTGTATGACAATATATATAATCATGCATCATGTTAAATGACAAATCAGACATAGGCCAGTTGAAAGAATAATAGTATATAATAATACTCCTAAGTTTCTCAATATAGATGATCCTTATTACTCCGTATTACATTAAGATCTTCGAATAGATTTTTGATAATATATTATTGACACTACATGACAACTATTATTATTATATGTACATATGCCACATTATCTGTCATGATGTTTCTTAGCCCCATTGTAAATAATAATGTTGAAAAAAAATAGACACTAACTGAGTAACAGCTACGTGCATGAATATATATTTTACCATTATTCCTTGTAAGGTTTATTAATTAGATATTACTTCGAGAAGAGCAGCGAAATGTGATGGTTCAGTAGCCTGATAACATTTCATTTAAGTTTTTAACTATTATGAGGTCTTAAGTTTAAAGTTTAAACCGTCTTTGGTGACGTATCATCTCGTATTTACTTTATATATTTGTTTTTTAGTTAAAAAAATTCGTATTCGTTATTTGTAAATTCATTTTATTTATACGCCCATCTCTAATTCATAAAAAGCGGAAAATACTGTGATGTTATTTATGAAGGAGCGGATTTAATGGGCATGTTCCAGTGATTTTACAAACACCATATGTTGCTTCCGGGGTATAGTTCAACTAGTAATTAGAGTGTAAAGTGTCAAGTAGTCTCGTCTCTTCATGCAATCCCGATTTGATTTTCACTGGGAAAGAACTTTGTGTTTTGAAATGATTAATGGACAAGTTCTAGTATCCCAATCAGACGAGATATATTTCATAATAACCCCTGACATCATACTCAAAATAAGAAATTATCAGAGCCCTTAATTTAAGAATCTCAAACTATTAAAAACATCATATGTTTAAAAATGGGGTCAAAGATGATTTAAGTATTTGTTACACCTATTTTTGTTCTCTAATTTAAGAGTATCAAATAAAATAGAACTGTGGGCGGAATACTCATCATTTATAAAATCCTGAACCCACCTAATAACATATAAAGTTATTTTAAGATCGCAGGTTAATTTGAGATACTATATATAAAATAAGTACTGCAACACTACAAATTTTTTTGTGAGTTATTATGAGAATAGACAATCATAATCTCCAATAATTTTTGTGTGAATTATGAGAATTTGAGAATATATATCACATGAAATAGAATTATCCGAGTGTGTATCTTCTTCAAGATTATTTATCATAATAGCCGATGGCTCAATAGCCTAGTGGCATTCGGCCCAACCTTTCATGTAAGAGGTCAAGGGTTCGAACCTTGTTGGAGACATACTTGTCTCATATTATACTCTAACTTTCTATTAGTTAGCAATTTCTGTATTCATGTTTGTAATATCATTGTAGTCACAATTCATCGCTAATTATCAAAAAAAAAAGATTATTTATCATAATGATATGTGAGGACAATTATTATGACGGTTTCATACGATTATAAATACCAAATGACAGTGGCGTCCATGCAACTAATAATAACTCACACAAGAACGGCGGATCCGATGAAGATCATCCCGTGATCCTCCTCAAATAAAATAAGTACGATTACGAGTTTATTCAAGCATCTACTATTTGACTCACACGATCTCCTAAGAAATATGTATACTCACCCATAATGTTCACTTTGTTTCGAATAATTTTCATCTATTTGCCTGGCTGATTAATATAAATATAATCTAAAATCTTATGTGTGAAATATTAATATTCTATTCTTTAATTTGAAAGATCATTGGTTTCGTAAATCATTTTATTCTTTGAAATATCCTGAACAAAATTTAATCCTACATATATATTGTACAAGTGGTCAAGTGTACATTATAAAATTTTGAACGATAATAATGAGTGATAACATAATTGACAATGTCCATATGAAAATATGAGTATCGAGAATCATATAATTAAGTTACCTTACTAGTAATAGAAAATGATAAATTTAATATTTATTTACGTATACTTAACAATGAATAAAATGTTCGAAGGACCTTTTTATAGTATTCACTTCGTGATAATCATTTTATTCATGAACCATCGGAAATATCGCGGACCTTAGAGGTCACATCTCGCAAAATCGGCTACTCCCGGATACCAAAGTTGGTGGCTCCTTGTCCGAGTGGTTGCTCTACTCTGGAAGGTTGTCTCGGCTCTATGTTCCCTGTGTACCTAGATCATGATAAAGTCAATTACAACCACTGCGATGCTTAAGTTAATATTAATCGAGGAGATGTAGCAATACGAGAATGGAATCAACTTAGCATTATAGTGACTTCCTCCCCTATATATGGCTATGAATATGATCTTTGATGAAAGATCATTGGGCTTCGTTTAACCAAATAGTTATGTGTAAAGAATGGGCCAAGAGTTGGGCCTGGTCAGCCTTTAAGTGAGAAGAAGAATCTTATGGATCCATAAATGGGTTCATTTAGTCCCTACTCCCCTAGTATAAATCGTGACCGTCTGACCGACGTTCATCAAGATTAGGCAAATGTGTTGTAGTTCCTAGAGTTTTGTGTTGTTTTTGGGAAGGTAAGTAAACATATTGGAATGAAAGTGAAAAGGGGGACCTAGTTGAGTTAGGGCAAATACTCAATAAAAAAAATTAAAACATCCCTCGAAAAGGTAATACTGAAAAAAGGGTTTTGGGGCTAAAAATTAATATAGTGACCAATTTCATATACAATAACAAAAACGAGTGATCGAAATAAGCCAAAGTGAAACTAGAGTGATCGAAAATGAAATTTTCAAAAATGTGGGTGATCTTTGATGCGATTTGACTTTCGTCAAATGTAATTGTTATAGGTCAATTTGTTTAATTTAAATAATTGTTAGAAGTTTACATGGCAAAGTAAATCAACATCTTCTACAAAATAAATAGCCATTTTTAGCATTTATAAGAAGATAAGAACGACCATAATTCATTAATGGAACTTTTTTCATGTTAATCTTCATATTTATTTAATTTCAATGTAGATTGCGTATGTATTACCTAAATGCAATATTCTAAGATAATACTATTCAAATTTGAGTGGGGTAAGACAAATGCACTTTATTGAATCAAGTTATTGCAAGACTATGGTGTACTTTATACTTTATAGAATCATATTATTATTTTCGTTGATTTATGTATCAAATCATTATTTTCTATTTAATCGAATTTTCAAATTATATAACAAGTAGGTATCGAATCACCCGATCTAGTAACGGTCTACTTGGCTAGTTGCACCGATGCCCTGCACTTGGCTACTTGCATTGCATCCAGCCATAGGGTTTGTACAGTATACTCTTAGTTGGCGGGAAACGAAATTAAATTGAATTAATTAAGCAAACAATGGCTCGAAAACACGACAAAATCTTTCCCAAACCCCAATACCCTCTCCTATTTATACCATTTTCCATAACTACCCCTCCCACTGAATCGCACACAATCAGTCACACAACATATTTTTTATTCTTTCATTTTCTCTCTCTCCTCTCTCTCACCTCATCTCTTTCTCTCTCATGGAGCACCACCACCACCTCAACCAAAAACGGTACGACCAAACGTCATCGTCATCGTCAACGACATCATCATCGTCGTCCGCTAAAAGAAGCTTGAAGAGGAAGCTCGATGAGGATTTTGAGGATAATCACAATATTGAGTCTCACGATCTGGCGCACAAAATCCGCGCGCAAGTAGTGATACTTGATTCGACCTTTTCGAGTATCGAATCGGATCGGGCTGCTGCTAAACGCGCTATTCACTTCCTCTCTGAACTCGCTAAGAACGGTACAATTTTTTCAAACATTAATTTTGTTATTTATTCAATTTACTACTAGATCGAGTGTTGATTACTCTAACTTTGTCCCAAAATGATTGTCCAATTTGATTTCAGTTGTTGAAATTAACAAATAAAGTGGTGTATAGTCGAGGAATTTATTTCATCTATTAGCTTGTGAAAAGCGGTAATATATATAATTAATTTTATTATTATTTGTAATCTGTTAGATGGAGTGTTAATTACGCTAATTTTATTTGAAAAAGTTTGTCCAGTTTGTGTTTTCGTTGTCGGAATTAACAAAAAACTGATGTATAATCGCTCGCTTCCGTTCCTCTATAAACTTGCTAAAAACGGTACGCAATTGACTAATTATGTTGTTCTTTATTTTCAACTAGATCGGGTGTTAAATGCTATACCTATGTGCCTCTGTCCCCTGAAGATTAACAATTTTCTTTTTGATTGTCAAAATTAATTGTATTTGATGCCTAAATGAGCAATTCATTTCCTATTCGAGCTCGCTAAGAACGGTTAGAAGTGCACTTAATTTCTAGACAGAGTGTGGAGTCTAATTTTTTATTTTATTATGTTTCCGTTTGTTTTAGTTTTGATTTATTGCCATTTTTTTACTTAATTGGTGTATATATAGTAGAAATATAAAATTTACTTGACTTTTGATATCTATCCGTAAGAACTGTGTGGATTTCTCCTATTTTAAGAAATTAGCAATCAAAACTCAAAACTAGACAATGTTTTAGGGATGGAGAGGATACTATTTTGGTTCTCGTTACTTTTATATACTTTGCATGTGTTCAGTTTGTTATTTTGAGACTTCAACTTGTTGGGTTTGCTTGGAGTTTTATGGTTTTAATTCATGAATGTATTATTTACAGAGGAGGAGGTGAATCTGATAGTGGATTGTGGAGCAGTTCCAGTGTTGGTACGACATCTAAAGGCACCACCGCCTGTGATGGAAGGAGACCATGCTCTTATGCCATATGAGCATGAGGTTGAGAAAGGAAGTGCCTTCACACTGGGCCTTCTTGCCATAAAAGTAAGTTCAAGACGTTACACTTTCCATATTTGTGCGTGTGTTCACATTGCCAAGCGACTTTAAGTGATTCACTTGTTTTGTTAAAACGTCAATATCTTACCTTAAGTTGTTGGTGAAGTTGATCATAATTAGTGTGTTTTGAATTTGCATAAACAAATTGGAAGTAGCAATGGTTACATATTCCTAAATTTTGTTAAGACTTTAGCCGAAGGAGTAATGGAAGGAAAAAAAACTTTCAATGGCTAGATATCCTTGCAGTAGCAAATATATCTCATCTATGGTGGCTATGACAAATTATCATTGGTGAAAGTTTTGAGATGGATCATGTCTTCTTAGGTTAGTGTTCTTACAGTTCATTTTTAATGATTTATTTTTCTTTTGCTTATGCCTCCTATGACAGCCGGAGCATCAACAGTTAATTACTGATGCCGGGGCTTTGGCCCCGCTCGTGGATTTGCTAAAGAGACACAAAAATGGTCAAAACTCCCGTGCAGTCAATGGTGTTGTTAGGAGGGCGGCAGATGCCATTACTAATCTTGCTCATGAGAATAGTCATATCAAAACTCGTGTTCGGTAAATGATCTGCATTTCTTTTTTGTTTGTTTCCTTCTGCTTATTTTAGTGTTGTTTCCCTTACTGCATATGCACTCTTAATGACTTCGGTAATTGCATTTTCAGAGTTGAAGGTGGCATACCTCCTCTAGTTGAGTTACTTAATTTCATTGACCCAAAGGTACAGAGATCAGCTGCAGGTGCCTTGCGAACTCTTGCCTTTAAAAATGACGAGAACAAAAATCAGGTCGGTAGATTTATATTACCACACATCAACACTCTTATTTTTCTACTAACATGTTACACTATTACAGATTGTGGAGTGTAACGCTTTGCCTACACTTATTTTGATGCTTCGGTCTGAAGATGCAGCAATACACTATGAAGCGGTTGGATATCTTTTTAACCTCAAAATCAGCTAGAGTTCCCAATTTGTTTAACTGTATCTATAATTGCTAGTTGCTTATCACAGAAGATGCATTGCAGGTTGGTGTTATTGGGAACTTGGTACATTCATCTCCAAATATCAAAAGAGAAGTTCTTCTTGCAGGAGCTTTACAGCCTGTAATTGGTCTACTCAGGTATTTGTCGAGTTCATGAATGTGTTGTGTTGATCAAAGTAAAGCTTATTTCATAAGGGCTCATTTGTTTGGCGTTCTTTTCCTTATGTTTGGTCTTAATTTCTTCTTTTGATGCCAGTTCAAGTTGTTCAGAGAGCCAACGTGAAGCTGCTTTGTTGCTTGGCCAATTTGCTGCTACCGATTCAGATTGTAAGGTTGATGAGCATCCTGATTTTCAACTTTATGTCGAGTGATTTTGTCTGCCTCATGTTCTCCCTTAAGCTTTACTGTTTACAACAGGTGCACATAGTTCAGAGGGGTGCTGTGCCACCATTGATTGAGATGCTTCAGTCCCTTGATGCACAACTAAGGGAGATGTCAGCCTTTGCACTAGGGAGGTTGGCACAGGTAGCCTAAAGTAGCCTGATATCTATGTTTAAATCACCCGTATATTTTTGGTGCATTTATATTTGTGATGTCTTCTTAGTTCTTCCTGCTACTCCTATGGATTTGTGAAAAGAATACATATTCACCTATCTATTTTATTTGAAATTATTAAAATTATGGCTTAGTAGCCCCTCTAAATTTTATCTCCAAAAATTTTATTAGCACAACATAAGAAATTATCAATGTCTCTTTAATTTTAAATCCGACCCTGTCATTGTTTTTCGAATTCATAGAAATGTGTAATCAAATAGGAGAGTTATTGTATGTCATGTACCCATCAGAGAGCACGTTGATGAATGAATGCAAAACCTGGAGAATTTGACATGGCTCACAAGTTAAGCCTCCCAAGCAAGAAGTGTGAATGAGACCTGGATTTACATGTGCACTTCCTGTTCAGTTTAGTGAGCAACAATTGTGAATTAAAAAGGAAATTCTGGATGGTCTTAATAGAACTCTTGGTTTGCTGACACAGATTCTATTAGCTATACTGCTGCATCTTATCTTTTGTTCATTACTTTTCTTACTGCATTCGTCCATCTGTAGCATTTTACATATTTTGTAATTCTTCTTTAGGATGCACACAATCAAGCCGGAATTGCCCACAGTGGTGGAATATTGCCACTACTGAAACTTTTGGACTCAAAAAATGGATCTCTCCAACATAATGCTGCTTTTGCACTTTATGGGCTAGCTGATAATGAGGTATGTTAACTATCTATTGTTTGATTTGTCACTTCAATGAAGTTAATTGTATATCCTTACATCTATATTTGATTGTAGGACAACGTGGCCGAGTTTATCAAAGTTGGAGGTATACAGAAGCTTCAAGAAGGAGAATTTATTGTTCAAGTAAGCAATCCATTTTAATATGTCATTTGCTTGTCCTTACTTGCTATCTTACTTTAATTTACACTTAACTTACCTCTCAAGTTTGTCTTCATGTGAACTTTATTATGATTTGGATGTCATCTTCGAATATTTAGTTTAGTTTGTCCATCATGCAGCCAACAAAAGACTGTGTTGGCAAGACCGTGAAAAGGTTGGAGGAAAAAGTTCAAGGACGGGTGAGTAATCGGTGTTTGTATCACCTAGATATATGACTTTTCCGTAGGCAAACACTCATTCGAGTTTTGTTATGTTTGCAGGTATTAAGTCATTTGTTATACTTGATGCGTGTTACTGAAAGTGTAATACAAACACGCGTTGCGTTGGCTCTTGCTCATCTCTGTTCCCCAGATGATCAGAAATCAATCTTTATAGATAACAACGGTAAACTGCTCGTTTGTGATAGCTTGGTCTTGAGGTTCCCTGTGCATGATTCTAGCAGTTTCAGTCATAATTTGCCTTTTCTATGGCTATTGTGTTATTTTAGGACTGGAATTACTTTTGGATCTTCTTGAGTCCTCTATTGTTAAAGACCAAAAGGATGGTTCTGAGGCACTACTCAAGCTGGCCAAAAAGGCGAGCTCACTTTCTCCTGTGGATGCCGCTCCCCCATCCCCAACACCTCAGGTAACTAAGATGTAATGAATTAGAAAGATAATGCAAGATACTCATCGAGTTGAGGAACATAATTTCAGATCTTCTCGACTATTTCGTGCTTTAATGTTCTGAGCAGTGTAATTGTACAATTGGTACAGGTTTACTTGGGTGAACAATATGTAAATAATCCTACACTATCAGATGTAACATTCTTGGTCGAAGGTAAACGATGCTTTTATCTGAATCCTGTTGTTGGCATGCTTAATTTTCATTACCAGACATCTTCAGCACCAAAGCTGTAGTAATATTGTGATATATTTCCTCCTCAGGTAAGCGATTCTATGCTCATAGGATCTGCCTTCTTGCTTCATCGGATGCATTCAGGGCAATGTTTGATGGTGGTTATAGAGTGAGTGTCGAACTTTGTTGTTAACCAATTTATCTTATATATGTCAATTCTTGCTTTAACAATTTTTCCTCAGATTTGTATAATATGCAACATGAATACATAATTATGTGGGTGAAAGCTATATAAATGAACTGCCAATTATTTGATCCTGCTTTTTGGCTAATAGACGTGCTAAAAAATATATATTAAAGGTCAAGGTTCTTTATACATTGTCATGTGCCTTGTGCGTATATAACAAACCTTAAAATTTATTACTATCTCCAGGAAAGAGATGCCAAAGATATAGAAATTCCCAACATTAGATGGGATGTCTTCGAATTGATGATGAGGTGTGGATCTCCTTGAATTTTGCTCAGCTTATTTTTTTCAATAAAAATGGTATTCTTAATGCATAAAAGTTGCTTCAAGCATTCAACCTCTTTTCTCCATTTTGTTTGCAGGTACATTTACACGGGATCTGCCGATGTTAGTTTAGATATTGCTCAAGATCTTCTTAGAGCTGCTGATCAGTATCTCCTGGAGGGCCTTAAACGGCTTTGTGAATATGCCATAGCACAGGTGAGCTTGGAAACATACAACTTATTCTGCAACATTTTTCATGTCTGACAATTTCTATGCTTCATGCAATAGGATATCCTTGTGGAGAATGTTTCTTTGATGTTTGAATTGTCAGAGGCCTTTAATGCACTGACGTTAAGACAGGCTTGCATACTGTTTACCTTAGAACATTTTGACAAATTAAGTGTCATGCCCTGGTAAGTGAATCTTATTCCTCTACCAATTTTGCACGTAATGCTTAATGCTGTGAGTTGTTTTTATAGCACAAACATCGAGGATGTACTTTTTTCGAATGTGAGAAACCTAAACTGGTTTTTATACTATAACACGGAAGATGAAAAGGTTTTCTGCAATGGTTAAGTGTAGTTGTATGTGATCCCATAGTGATGAACCCACAACTTATGCATGTATGTGTAATTCAGGTACCCGCAACTGATTGAACGAATTCTACCAGAAATGCGGAACTACTTTGTGAGGGTGCTTGCAAGCCCTGTCCAAGATGACATGCGGTAATAGAATGTTGACCTCAGTTTTGTTCTAACTAGATTGTAGTAGCAGAAACTTGCGGAAAGTGATTAGTTGCTCGCTTGCGCAATTTTATTAGTAGTCCCAATTTGTTGTCTTATCTGGATGCATTTGTAATTCTTCAATCAAACAATGCGAACTCCAGATCTTGACTACTCTTGCATTTGTAATTTTTCCTGCCCCCTCCCCTCTAATTCCAGTGAAAAGATAACTAGTTAAGCAATATCTAATGAAACTCCAGAGAGTATGTCTCATTGTAGATGAATAGTTCGAAATAGGTGTTGTGAAAAAAAAAAACATGTTATATACTCGAACTTTTATTATTCTTGATTGCAGATGTTCCGTAAGTATTGAAAATGGGAAATTGCCATTATAGATTGAAGGATTCAGACAATTTTCCCGGACCATTCTTGAAGTAAGTAAATATGCATACCTTTTGTTAGATAATACTATAAAATATTACTCCCTCCGTCCCTAAAAGATTGTCACATTTCGACTTTTGTGGTCAATTACAATAAAATTTGATCACGAATTCTCACTAAACGAAAAGAAATAATATAGTCTTGTGGGACCTCGTTAGATTCGTCTCAATATATATTTTTGAAATATCAACTTATTATAATTTTTTTGTATTTAGAATAAGAGATATTTGTAATTTAAATCGTGTTTTATTGACCACCAAAAGTCAAATGTGACAATCATTTAGGGATGGAGGGAGTACAAAATAAAAGTAGAGGAAAAAAGAAACCCAACCCACCCTACCCGGTACCTCATCCTTTCCATTATTAAATATGCAACTCCACTCCATCCATCCGCTATCATTCTTAACTCTGCCTCCATTACCACCACCATTAGAACACTCATACTAGATTAACTATAACTTTTTCCTGAAATCAACTTCATATATCGCTTTATCGAATTTAGAATTTACTTTTAACTTCTTTCACAAAACCAAATTTTCTATTTCTACTTATCAAATAAACTATTTTTAGCTCAAAATCTAAGACAAATTCAAATTATCTAAATGATGAATTCAAATTATTTTAATATGAAAATAAAAAATATAAAATTTGAAATAAATTAATAATTAGTTTTTTATTTGAAAAAAGATAAAATAATAGAATTTAAAATAAATTTATATTTTTAAGTTTCAAATAAATTTTTAGTTTCAATATGAAATAAATTATAATTAGTAAGATTATATTTTAAAAAAAAGATGATGAAAATAATAAAATTTGAAATGAAATGGCAAAAATTGATGCAATGTATGAGACTAGGGAACTTAGAGCATTCATAACAGATACCCTATAACACGTTCTATCTCATATTTAGAACGGAAAAACAAAAGTTTAAAAACGTATTAAATATCAGATTTTCTATCTCTAAATTTTTTTACAAATATTACAGGGAGTGCTTCATATTGAAGAGTTTCTCAAACTACTTTTGTTCTTCATATTGTAATTAATATGTAGGGAATCTGAATTTGTGTAAAATTTAAAACATACTCTCTAAATCTGATAAAATAGTATAATGGGTTGATTTTAGGAAATTTTTTTGAAGAATATATTGTAAATGCTATTATAGGGAGTCCTAATCTTTCTGATTTATTATAAGGATCCCTAAAATGTTGATGTGGGCCAGATTAGGATAGGGAGTTTGAAAAAAATTTATTTTGTTAACTCCCATAGGTGGAAACTTACGGTCATTAAACTTTTCGTTCATTAATCATAAAAATGTATATTGTGTACCCATTTAAATTATATTTTCTTCTTCTTTTGGTATATTTTAGGTAATACATACCATTATGTCAAAAAAAAGTCATTAATATTAATCATCTAAGCTTAGTTTTTTAGTTTTAGATAATTTGTACCAACTACTTTAACAAATTTTGGTACACAAACTATATTAGTATATAATGTCATTTTGATACATTTCTTTTGAACATTTTACGTTGTACCATCTTAGAAATTAGAATGATATACTTTAGTAATGTGTATTTAGTAATGCGTACCATCTTTAAATTGAAAATAATTGTATATGACTATATGTTGATTAATGAACGGTATTATTAATGAATCGTAAAATGATTAATTTTAAGGATAATACCTTTTGTCGTCTAACTTGTTTGCACAAACTTATTGCACATTAATCCATTAATACTCAATTGAAAAGTACAACTTCGTATTCATAATTGGGAGTTAATACTTCTAATTATAATTGGAGGAATAAATCATGCCAATTAAGTAATGATGGAAGATTGGAAAGGGAAAACTTTGGAGGAATAATTTTGGCGCTGGAAATTAGGAAAGAAAGAAATTGGGAAGTTGGTGCTAAAAATTTAGTGAGATTAGTAATCTGATTTCCATTCTAAATATAATTGATTGATTGTACGGAGTAGTAATTAAATCAATATTTAAACCAAACATAAATAATCAATTAAATTTTCAATTAATCAATTATTTAGGTATATAATCAATTAAATTTAATCAATGACAAACTAAGCTTAAGATTACATATCTAATTAATTGTATTTGACTTTTGATCCTTATAGTTTCATAACCTATTCGACAAACTAACGGATATTTTGCAATAAACAATGACATTCTAATCATTTTGACATTTATTAATGCTAATATATTTACCAGTTTCATATCACAACACCAATACGTAACGTGATTTAACAAATACATCTGCAACTAACCTATTTATCATATGAATTCTTATATAACAAAATTAGTGAAAAATGAAAACAAGAATAAGCTAATCGAATAGCTTAGTGGAAAAGGTGTTGGTGACCAAAAGGTTTTGAGTTCGAAACTAAAAAGAAAATCATATGAATTCTTATATAACAAAATTAGAAAAATTGAAAACAAGAATGAATTAGTTCTACTGGAACATCGTTTTCATTGTAATAATCTAGTCTAATATTTAGGCTTTGCAATATTGTCAGAACAATTTTGATTTTGCCAGAGCAAAATTTGAGCGTGCACTCATTTTAACCTTTCAAATAAATTATTTAATTTTATCATTAGTATTTACTACTACTTAATATTTTCTTACAATTATTAGAGCTAATTTTGAAAATCAACAATAAATAAACACATTCCATATTTTAAATACATGCATCCTTAATATTAGTAAATCATCATTATTGCTCGCTTGGTCAACTATAAATTAATTACTCCCTCCGTCCTTAAAAGATTGTCACATTGTGACTTTTGTTGGTCAACAAAACACGATTTAAAACATAAATATCTATTATTTTATATTCAAAAAAATTATAAAAAGTTGATATTTCAAAAATATATATTGAGACTAATCTAACAAGGTCTCACAAGACTATATTATTTCTTATCGTTTAATGGGAATTCATGATCAAATTTTGTAATGTTTGACTAACAAAAGTCAAAATTTGACGATCTTTAGGGACAGAGGGAGTATTATTGAAGGAAATAATTTGCAAAATATTTTTTATTTGAACGGAAAACAAAAGGCAATAGACATTAATATGTAAGATCTTCAACATCGATTGAAAAGAAAGGGGTGTACACATTATTTTGTAATTTTTTTATGCACGAAAGTTAGCAATGAAAGAAGAAAATCATATGAATTCTTATATAACAAAATTACAAAAAAAAGGAAAACAAGAATGAATTAGTTCTACTGGAAAATCGTTTTCATTGTCAATAATCTAGTCTAATATTTAGGGTTGGCGATATTGCCAGAGCAATTTTGATTTTGCCAGAGCGAAATTTGAGTGTGCGCTTATTTTAACCTTTCAAAACAACTATTTAATTTTATCATTAGTGTTTACTACTATTTAATATTTTCTTACAGTTAGAGCTAATTTTAAAAATCAACAATAAATAAACACATTCCATATTTTAAATACATGCATCCTTAATATTAGTCAATCATCATTATTACTCGCTTGATCAACTATAAATTAATTATTATTGAAGGAAATAATTTGCAAAATATTTTTTATTTGAATAGAAAATAAAAGGCAATAGACATTAATATGTAAGATCTTTCAATATCGATTGAAAAGAAAGGGGTGTATTTTGTAACTTTTTTTATGCACGAAAGTTAGCAGTGACAGAAGAAAATGTATTTTTAAATATATTTGTTCAATATACATGTTAAATAGTTGTAGTAATAATGCCTATTATGGATGCATATACCTTAAAATATGCATCCTTAATACTAGTTGTCGTGCCTCATTAATTTGGAATGTAGTTTTAATATACACACTAGTTGATTTGGAATGTAGTTTTAATGATTAATACTAATTGTCGTGCCTCATTAATTTTGCATATATTGTAAAGATTGTTTCCTTCTCATTAATTGGAATGTATCTTCACAAAAAAACTATTTAAGCATAACACTGGAATTGAGCAAGAACAACTGTGAGGAGAAACATGTCGAGACTTTTTAAGAAAGCAACTAGTTTCTTTAAATCTGTGTTTGGTTCGAAGTCGGCAAAGTCTAATCAAGTTGTTGAAAAGGATTCCACAGAAGGCACTTCTGTAATCTTAGGTTCGGAAAATACGAAATCGAGTGGCTTAAGAGCTAGAAAGGCTGGTCTAAATCATGCTGAGTGCATGAGGCTCGAAGTTGAACAGAAGAAGCAAACAAATGATCTGTTAATACGGGAAAACGAGGTTAGTCGGACGCTAATTATAACAATGCAAGGTACCTTAAGGGTGTTCTATTGTCTAAGTTTGCTACTGCAATAACCATGTTGCTTCTACATCTTAATCTATATGCTTTTTTGAGTTGTTTTTTATAGGATGTTGTGAACAATGGTTAGAGACTATTTGATCTTCCGAGAAAAATTACAGTGTTATTACTTTTATATGCTATCCTCTTTTATGTTATGTACAAGGCTTCTCATAGGATTGAATATGTGTTCTCAAGGGTCTTCGATCCCTTCATGCTGTCTGAAGGCTATACTTACAACAATGGTTAGAGACTATTTGATTTTTTTCCCACGCTACAGCCTCGGTCTAGCATTGCATTATCTCTTATGTGCACTCTGACCACTATGATCTGTTGTTGAGATATAATTTAGTTTTTTAGATCGTTGCCTCTTGAAACTTCACAGCTCTTTATAGTTTGTACCGTTGTTACAGTCTTCGTCTAGTTGGCACTTCCCATTATCGACCGATCCAGCTTTTGCAACAATTAAATTTAGCAATGGGCAAGGTTCAAATAGAGAACATGATACACAAATTTCAAAGAAAGCTAACAGACGCACCTCAGATGGAAAGGAAAGTTGTCAAACTCAAGGTACAGTGTGAAAAAAATCATTATGAGCTTGAATGTATGACTATTTTAATTTTAAGGTGATATTAGCTGGCTGACCAGAAACAAAGAACGATATCTCACACCAAAGAGCACCCATTAACTCTCTTTTTTTAGAGTTCTATGGTCTATGCAAATAATAAAAGTTCACTTGTTCGTTGTTCAGATACTACTGTGGTGAAGATGGCCGAATCTATTTGCATCATCACCGAAGAAGCCAAAATGGATTTGAGGCCAGGGCATAAAATGTCAGATGACCAACCTCTTTCAAAATGGGTTGCAGAAATGCAATCTTCTGGTAGTGATAATAACTTAAGTTAGCTAATGTAATGTGGCATCCTTAGTATGATCCTAGTCATGCTAGGTTCTAAATACAGCACTTTGTTTCTGATGTAGGCTCTTCGGCTGTGGCAAAACAACACACTGAACGCGTGACAGTGAAAGAAATAATTGAACATTCACCTGATACCAGTAAACAACATATTGCAAGTGATGAAACAGATACACAAGGTCCTGCAGTTGGTACTGAAACATTAAGCGCCGTGTGTGAAACTGAGCTGCCAGTTATGAAGGACGCTTCACTTTGTGCAGTTGCTGAAAAGGATTCCACAGAAGGCGCTTCTGTAATCTTAAGTTTGGAAAATACGAAATTGAGTGGCTTAAGGGCTAGAAAGGCTGCTCTGAATCATGATGAGTGCATGAAGCTCGAAGTTGATCAGAAGAAGCAAACAAATGATCTGTTAATACAGGAAAAAGAGGTTAGTCGGATGCTAATTATAACA
Organism: Echium plantagineum; assembly: GCA_003412495.2. Classification (NCBI taxonomy): domain Eukaryota; kingdom Viridiplantae; phylum Streptophyta; class Magnoliopsida; order Boraginales; family Boraginaceae; genus Echium; species Echium plantagineum. The sequence goes on from CM016561.1 coordinate 1,150,377, forward strand.
GATGCAAGGTACCTTAAGGGTGTTCTATTGTCTAAGTTTGTTACTGCAGTAACCATGTTGCTTCTACATCTTGCTTAATCTATATGTTATTTTGAGTTGTTTTTTATAGGATGTTGTGGACAATGGTTAGAGGCTATTCGATCCCTTCCCACGCTACGGCCTTGGTCTAGTATTGCATTATCTCTAATGTGCAGTCTGACCACTATGATCTGTTGTTGAGATATAATTTATTTTTTTAGATCATTGCCTCTTGAAACTGCACAGCTTTTTATAGTTTGTACACTTCTTACAGTATTCGTCTATTTGGCACCTCCCATTATCGACCGATCCAGCTTTTGCAACAATTAAATTTAGCAATGGACAAGGTTCAAACAGAGAACATGATACACAAATTTCAAAGAAAGGTAACAGACGCACCTCAGATGGAAAGGAAAGTTGTCAAACTCAAGGTACAGTGTGAAAAAAATCATTATGAGCTTGAATGTATGACTATTTTAATTTTTAAGGTGATATTAGCCGGCTAACCAGAAACAAAGAGCGATATCTCAAACCAAAGAGCACCCATTAACTCTCTTTTTTTAGGGTTCAATGGTCTATGCAAATAATAAAAGTTCACTTGTTCGTTCGTTGTTCAGATACTACTGTGGTGAGGATGGCCGAATCTGTTTGCATCATCACCGAAGAAGCCAAAATGGATTTGAGGCCAGGGCATATCATCTCAGATGACCAACCTCTTTCAAAATGTGTTGCAGAAATGCAATCTTCTGGTATTGCCGTATTGATAATAACTCAAGTTAGCTAATGTAATGTGGCATCCTTAGTATGATCCTAGTCATGCTAGGTTCTAAATACAGCACTGTGTTTCTGATGTAGGCTCTTCGGCTGTGGCAAAACAACACACTGAATGTGTGACAGTGAAAGAAATAATTAATCATTCACCTGATACCAATAAACAAGGTCCTGCAGTTGGTACTCAAACATTAAGCGCCATGTGTGAAATTGAGCTGCCATTTATGAAGGACGCTTCACTTTGGGCAGTTGTTGAAAAGGATTCCACAGAAGGCACTTTTGTAATCTTAAGTTTGGAAAATACGAAATTGAGTGGCTTAAGGGCTAGAAAGGCTGGTCTAAATCATGATGAGTGCATGAAGCTCGAAGTTGATCAGAAGAAGCAAACAAATGATCTGTTAATACAGGAAAAAGAGGTTAGTCGGATGCTAATTATAACAGAAGCAAACAGATCGTGGGAAGGGATCTGTTAAGGGTGTTCTATTGTCTAAGTTTGCTACTGCAGTAACCATGTTGCTTCTACATCTTGCTTAATCTATTTGTTATTTTGAGTTGTTTTTTATAGGATGTTGTGAATAATGGTAAGAGGCTATTCGATCCCTTCCCACGCTACAACCTTGGTCTAGTATTGCATTATCTCTAATGTGCACTCTGATCACTATGATCTGTTGTTGAGATATAATTTATTTTTTTAGATCATTGCCTCTTGAAACTACACAGCTCTTTATAGTTTGTACCGTTGTTACAGTATTCGTCTATTTGGCACCTCCCATTATCGACCTATCCAGCCTTTGCAACAATGAAATTTAGCAATGGACAAGGTTCAAACAGAGAACATGATACACAAATTTCAAAGAAAGCTAACAGATGCACCTCAGATGGAAAGGAAAGTTGTCAAACTCAAGGTACTGTGAAAAAAAACATTATGAGCACCCATTAACTCTCTTTTTTTACGGTTCTATGGTCTATGCAAAGAATAAAAGTTCACTTGTTTGTTCTATCTTCAGATACTAGTGTGGTGAAGATGGCCGAATCTGTGTGCATCATCACCGAAGAAGCCAAAATGGATTTGAGGCCAGGGCATAACATGTCAGATGACCAACCTCTTTCAAAATGGGTTGAAGAAATGCAATCTTCTGGTATTGATAATAACTCAAGCTAGCTAATGTAATGTGGCATCCTTAGTATCATCCTAGTTATGTTAGGTTCTAAATACAGCACTTTGTTTCTGATGTAGGCTCTTCGGCTGTGGCAAAACAACACACTGAATGCGTGACCGTGAATGAAATAATTAAAGATTCACCTGATACCAATAAACAACATATTTTTGCAAGTGATGAAACAGACACACAAGGTCCTGCAGTTGGTACTGAAACATTAAGCGCAGTGTGTGAAACTGAGCTGCCATTTACGAAGGACGCTTCACTTTGGGCAATTGTTGAATCTTTTGAAGCAATCCGCAAGATGCCACAAAAGCCACATTTTAGGCCTTTGTTAAGTCACGAAGAGAGTTCCCGTGAGGACATCGCAATAGCTTGTATGGTCGACTTCTGCAGTGCAGTAGAGAGCATCTCCAGGTTGCAGTTTGATGACCCAAAGGAAAAGATAGATGACATCTTGGACACTCTCAATTACTTGGAGAGTCATGGATTTAGCGTACAGCTTTTACGTGATTGGATAAGAGAGTTGGCGTCGATTAAAGAAGTTGGTGAACAACTTCAGGCTACAGTGGATGTCTCAAAAAAGGAAGTCGCCTTATGCTTTTCTGACATCTCTGAACTGGACAACGAAATCGATGATTTTAGGACACAGATGAAGAAACTTCAGGATAAGATAGCCAAGGCTGAGGCGATAAAGGTAATCAAAGAGGGAGAAATTGCTATTTTGGACTGTAAAATGCAAGATGTAGAAGAAATCATGAAGAAAACGAGAAGTTGTTATGAGGAGCTTGCAGATGCTTTGTGATGGAGTTTTTATTGGCTGTTTCGAATTTGTCATGCATTCACTTCACCTGTCTCCTCATCAATTACATCCTCGTTCCACTATCTTAGTACATTTTTCATGTAATATGGAATAAAAATAATTATATTTTCCGAGTCTTGGCTGTAACGAAATAAATTAGAGTGGCTCGCTGCACTAACGAGAATTCAAGAACGTAGTTTTCGAATAGACCAAAAATAAAGTAGAAATACTATCTACAACCTGTCTACATCACAATACTACGGATAGCAAGCACATTCATCAATTACATCCTCGTTCCACTATCTTAGTACATTTTTCATGTAATATGGAATAAAAACAATTATATTTTTCGAGTCTTGGCTGTAACGAAATAAATTAGAGTGGCTCGCTGCACTAATGTGCTTGCTATCCGTAGTATTGTGATGTAGACAGGTTGTAGATAGTATTTCTACTTTATTTTTGGTCTATTCGAAAACTACGTTCTTGAATTCTCGTATAGAACTGAAGCACCTAGCATGACGTGATAATATTTTCATCATATTTTACTATGAATATTATTATTTTCATTTAAATCAAAGTTGCCTGAGTCATTTCATTTATAACTTGAAAAATGGTAGTGTATTAGGGGGAAAATACAAGGTATTTCTATACCAATTTGTAGTGATCTAACTAAATAGAGAAATGTATAGAAGAACTCAATTATTAGCGGTTGTGGATTTTTTTTATTACAAAAGAACATAGTATTATACTATTGTAATTAAATTAATTAGTGAAGTATGTGGTTTATCACATCATCAGCAGAAAGTTTGCATGTTATCCTTGAGAGTGAAGCACACACTAAAGATTGGCCGTAGATGACGATCATTTTGTCTCATACACTAACTACTAATTTGCTGAGTTTTTAATGACCTTTTGTAACTAGGATTCTTCATTGTTATTTGACGTTGGAGATTACGTAGTCGTACTTTTATCGCTAATTTACAAAAAAAAATTAAAAAGTGTTTAAGTTATGAAAACACGACTACAAAAAAGGAAGGACAAGTGAAAATAGTTCATATAGTAATTTACAATATCTTATACTTGGGAGTATTTTAGTATTCTAACATCCCTTGATTTAAAAGTACTATTATAGCAAAGATTTGTATGATTTATTAATATTAAAGGTCAGGTTTAATTTATGTATATTAAATATGAAGTGTCAAATTAATGTTGAAAACATAAATACAATTATTTAACCACAATGTTGTTCCTTTTGTAGCATAAGTTCATTAATTTTCTACTTTTTATAGTGAAATAAGCTCTATATAAATTCTCCAATGAAAAACTCTTGAACTAGCCAACCAATGAGGAGAATCTTTTCATAAGAAGCCAATCAAATCAATCTTTTTGGAATAAAAACCAAATTTGGTAAAAGTTCCACTACTCACTATTGAATAATTTGAGTGGCATTTAGACCTTTTCTTCTTAATTGGTTCATATTTTTCCATGACCATTTTTTTGCAACTATATATACCACCCCCCCCTCTTCGTCTCTCTTTCATCTTATCTATTAAATTGTCTTCATTTTTCTATAATACTAATAACTAAAACCCTATTTTCACTTTCTTCTTTAAACATGTCTCCTATTGCTTGTCAAGGGTTACAATCCTGTCTCCAACCTCGAATTTTCGAGACGAATATCTTAATCCATAACTTATCTCCGCCTAAATCGAATCTTTTTCAATCGCTTTCTTTCCTGAAAGAAAAATCCCAAGAAAAAGAAGTTTTTTCTCACAATGGAAACAATACTTCCATTGGAATTTGTGATGATCCAAATGACAATGGGGGCAAGTTGGGGGGTTGGAACTTCATTCAAACACTTTGTAACACTTCAAATAGCACCAAACAGAGCACTAACAAAACAGAGCAAGTCTATATTCATCCTCTTGGGAAGCAAAATTCATCCACTCTAAGCTCAAATAGCTTGGAGATGTGCACTGAGAGCTTAGGAAGTGAAACTGGCAACAACATTAGTGAAAACAGTGATCAATTTGCTTCCATGTTATCGAAAACAGACAAGTGTCATGGAACTCATCGATCAAAGCCTCGCGAAAAGACCAAGAAAGTTGAATTCCCTCCACCACTGAGTTCGATCAGTGGCACAGATAGTGTCCAGGTTAGGCCTCGTCGAGAAGGAGGCCGGTTAGTTCTGGAAGCTGTCACTCTCCCCCCTCGCAATGCCTACTTCCACGCTGAACGTGTAGATGGTAGGCTTCGTCTTTCTTTCTTGAAAGACGAAGGTGAAAGTGATATAAATGAAGAAGAAAACGAAGGGGTTGTAGAACAACATGAATCAATTGAAGAGGGGAAAGTTGGATGTGAAATTGAGGTAGGAGAATTCCATAGATTGAGGAGGTGCAAAGAAGGTGACAATAGGAAAGGGATCACAAATTGTTGGGAAGCATTTTGTTTGGCCATTTCATAATAAAGCTATCTTTTGGAGCTTAGAGTTGGTTACTAGTTGAATCATCCTACATATAATTTAGTACTATTATACTGTGATCTACCTAGTGAACACTCGAAAGTATCGATTGAGAGTTCTCTTCTTACGAGAGTGCTCATATAATATCACTCTTCAGGTATTAATATGTGGCTTTTGTATGATGCTATGATAAGAAGTTATAAACCTTAAACGTCTTGTATGTTCAACATATTTTGTGTGAGATATCATCGGCTCCAATATAATTTAAAAGCGATTGTTTTTTCAATATAATCGTATTTTAAATCAAAAAATATATAAGGAATCAGGAAAAGGAGAGAAAATGAATATTTTTCGAAATTTAGATGGACCCTCTTCACTCATCACTATCATGGGTGACAAAGATAACCATGTGAGGTGACTTTGGTGGTTAGGTGTTGGTGAGATTAGTACTACAAATTGACATGAGCTTTCTCTTCACACGAACAGATGATAATGTTTCATTCCTGCACTAAACTGACCAAGAATTTTTCCTATTGTGCTTATTGGACAATCTTTTTGAAACAAAGCAATCTCATTAGGCACTAGGCAAGTAGAAGAAATGGTACGAATGGTGTACGCTAGGGGAGACTGACTTGATATGATGACATAATATACTCCCTCGGTCCCTAAAAGATTGCTATATTGTGACTTTCATGGTCAACAAAACACAATCTAAAACGTAAATATTTCTTATCTTACATGCAAAAAAATTATAATAAGTTGATATTTCAAAAATATATATCGTTACAGTTTAGTTTCCTATAGTAATAAAAAGGTACAAATTGATCCTCAACTTAATTTCTCCTTTAATAATTAACTACCACACAATTATTTAGTACTTTTGAAACAAAAAACAAATGTTAAAATCTTGAACATCATATTTGGTGACTAAAAGAACTTCACCAACATAATGATGGTAAAGTAATTAGATCACCACGAAAGAGGTTTGGTATAGTTCTTTTAAGTATCAAATAGTTTAAACTTTTAAAGTAAGTTTTTTGTTCCAAAAGTACTCACTATTCGCATGTTTCCGTTAATTATTAACGCATAAAGTTAAAGTTGGGAACTAATCTGCAACTTTTTGCCTCTATCATGACTAAATTGCAACGGTGCTTCTATTGAGAGCAAAATTATAACCTGATGACTCTATCATGGACTATTTCAGCAATTTATTTGGGAACACCACGATTAATATTATTTTTATTTCAACTTAACTAATAAATTTTTATTCAATAAAAAGCCGGTTTAGGTAAGTCAAAAGTTACTAGTTGTAAGTCAATGTTGTTGACAGTTGATAGATTTTCAAGAATTGGATATCTTTATGGACCAGGAACTAGATGCAACTAAACATTCATATTTATCACATACAACAACCATTACCATGCAATTTTTCTATAAGAATTTTGTATCCATTTCATTGATGCCACACAAAAAAAAGAA